>JARYGA010015274.1:0-41305 GCA_030545235.1 Helianthus tuberosus | reverse complement strand
CATTCTATCCGATCTTCCGATTTAGGTCCGTTTATTTACATAATTACCTATATTAGGTGCCGTTTGATTCCGTGATCCCTCTAGCTTTGCTTGGTTGTTAATCAAGACTTCTAAGTATCCTCAAGTGAGTACATAGACCCCTCTTTTATTGTTTTCCAAACGTTTTGGGGTGAAACACATGTGCCTACTTGTTATTTTCGTGCTTTCCATGTTTTCATATCATATACTTGCTATGTTCATTAGTACACTATTAGTACATGATTTCATTATGTTTTGCTATGTATGTTCACTTAACATGCTAGCACAATTGTTTTACGTTTTGAACCATTTGAAATCATTGGATGTATGTGAACCATTTGTAACCATTTGATGTATGTGAACCATTTGTAATCGTTGGATTTATGTGAACCATTTGTAACCATTTGATTTATGTGATCCATTTGTAACTGTTTGAGCCATTGGGTTAGGGAAGTGATTAGGTAACGGGGCGGGTGCAATGTGTTAAAAGCATGGTGGATACGCCGCTGGTACTTCCTATATATAAGTGCTTTTAACACATTATATATCGTTGCGTTATCTAGATCACTTGGGTAAACGGTTTCGAAACATTGTCACACAAGGATGTTTTCTGAATAATATAAACCATACGAGTTTTATTAACGTGTTTTTATGAGATATTTTACAATTTGATTTAATAAAACAAATGTTTTGGAGTTAAGAATCATGGCTACGAGATTTTTCAAATTATAACCAACTTGGTTTGAGTTGGTTAATTATGTCGCAATATTATACTTTTCAAAACAAGGTTTTTAAATAAGTATTGCAACATGTAAAACGAGCCATGAACCTGACACTCATATAAAACCTATGTACTCGCCGGCATTTTTTTGCTGACGTATTTTCACATGTGTTTCATGTACCATAGTTGATGATGTTTGATGATGATTTTTGTGTACGCTCACATAGGAATGGACGAGGCCTTAGTGACTTAATAACGATGAAAGTCTATTTGTTCTTGTTTTGTTTCTAATTCCAATGTACTGTAATACGTTTAATTTAATAAAACGAAACTGTTTAATCCATGGTTGTGAAACAATGATTCTGTTACAACACTCCCCGACGTTTCCGCCACGTTTTGTTGTTTTTACGTGGTCGGGGTGTGACAGAAAAGTTGGTATTAGAGCCAATGGTTATAGGGAATTAGGTTATTAGTAATGCTTTGACCTAGACTATAACCTTCCTAGGACCCTAACGCGAGTTTACTTGCGTTTAGTCATAAAATAATACCGTTGCCTATCTTTAGGCAGCAACCACAATAAGAATACAAAATTCGAATCTGCTTTGAAAACTAATCATCTGTTCTAGGATGATTTATTATATGGTTACGAACCTTTAAAGTTTTCAAATTCTCGTCAAAGTTTAGGGTTACATAATGTGGACACGTGCAATCTGGAAGGGTGGGTGCCTGTACCCTGAGCTTTCTGTCTAAGGCTACAGTGTTCGTACAAATCCGCAATATCGGACCAGTCACTCTTACCTGGGAACTCTTGGGGTGAGTGTCCACTTATAGGCGAGCATGTCTTCGCGATACATTATGAGGACATAATTACTTTGATTCAGCCTTTGTGTGTCGTTTGTTTGCTTCGTGGTTCAAACAAATGACCATCACCCATGCTTTTGGTCGGTAATTGTAACATCCTATTCTTACCCAATGCCATTTCACTTGTTTCCTCTATTGTTTCCCCTTTTAGAATGCCTCCACGACGCGACAATCAAGTACCTAATGAAGAACTGGCAGCTATCATTACGCAGCAGATGACTGCTGCCATCCCGAACATCGTTGCTCAATGTAACCAAGCTCTCAACAACAATAATGCCCCATGCAACTTCAAGACGTTCAACTCGGCTAAGCCATCAAAGTTTTCTGGGTCTCAAGGAGCGACTGCACTTCTGCAATGGTTCGAGAGTCTAGAGAGCACCTTCAGGCATGTTCAATGCCCAAATGAGCGAAAGGTAGAATTCGCATCTAGTGTCTTTGAGAAACGAGCTTTGACATGGTGGAATGGTGTGATGAGAGATAGGGGTGCCGATGTGGCATTGGCTCAAACGTGGGAAGAGCTTCGAGCTCTGATGATGAAGGAATTCTGTCCTTGTCACGAGATCAGGGCCTTGGAAAGGGAATTCGACGATCTTAAGCAAGATAGCGGTGAGCATCGAGCCTACACGGATCGTTATGAGGAGTTAAGTCTGTTATGCCCGAATATGGTTACGCCTTTGGATAAGGCAATCGAAAAGTACATTGATGGCCTCCCTGACCCAGTACAAGACATTGTGACTGGTAGTAACCTCACTACGGTTAGGAAAGCGATTGAGCTATCTGCTACCTTGACTGAATCTCAAATCAGGAAAGGTAAAATTTTTTGAAAAGGTGATAAGAAACTAATCGAGGAATCGAAACCCAAAGATGAACAGACTGAATCCTCCAAGAAGTCAAGGAAGCGAAAAGCTTCCCAGAACTTCTCCGTGGTTGCTCACAATGATCAAGCTGCCCCCAACCAACCAGCTCAACCCCCTGCTAGGAAGCCATACAACGGAACTGCACCCTTGTGCAACCAATGTAACCTTCATCATCATGCTAGTGTGAAGTGCCACAAATGCTAAATTTGTAGACTTATAGGTCATACAGCAAGAGTTTGCCGAGCTGTAGTTGCACCAAATCAAGCTGACAACAATCTTGCTCAAGCTCGTTTTCCACCAGGTTCTTGCTACAACTGTGGCGAGATGGGTCATTTCTGAAGAAATTTCCCAAAGCTTGCTAATGCAAATCCAGCACAGGGATGAGCATCTGACCGACTAGAAGACAACACTGTTTAGAAATAATCACGTCTTATATATTATTTTCTTTTGTTGTCAAGGTCCATGAAACAGTTGTTATCGTTGTTTATAAATAAATCTTTTATTCACATTGCAATGTATTTATGTGGTTGCATGTATAAACAACATATCCCCCACAATACCGACAATCAGGGAATCGTATTCCTTGAAGAACAGACTACCCCCAAAATTCTTCCATTTTATGATCTCTTGCGTTTTCCACGAAAATCCTAAGTACCCGTTTCTTCCAAAGAAACGAAGTACAAGGCGCAAGTTACAACTCTGGACGAATACCCAAAGTACCACTATAAATCCTTAATAGGGTACCTAAGGGTATTTCTGTAAATCCTAAAATTGTTGTGTGCCTTAATTCGAATATTACGTTTCTTTGAAAACAAAATTGAATTTTTGGAAGATCATCCTATCTTCATAGATAGATTCTTGAAAATGATTAAAGTGCCAAATGAAATCCACAGATTGGATTCCTGGTGTGCTTTAAATATCTGTGTCCAAAGATAACAAATTAAAGGTCAAATTAAACAAATATGTGATTATGTGCTTATGTGTTCCCTTTTATGTTTTTGTGTGATCCAAGTTTTTGTTATCCAAATCCTCGTAGAATCTTTCATATCTTCATATAAGGGATTCATAGTAGGATATCCAAAGGTACTACCTTAAATCCTTAATGGGCTTCAACGTAATAGTAAAGACCCTTGGATTATAATGTACTATTCCATAATTAGACCCCTTGAGTGGTCTAGTTAAACAGATTGATCCAAAAATCTGGTTAGGAATATCATGTGATGATATAGCTGAAAAGACTCCTTGGTTGTCTAATTAAAGAGATCGTTTGTCGATCTAATTAAAAGGACCCTATGATAGTCTAGTCACACTCATCACAGGTTTGATTTTCTTCCCCTTTACATAACAAAACGAATTGTGCGGACTGTGCAAGGAATTACGTAATTATGGATGCATACATAATTATGGAATTCAGTGCACATAAACCACAGCAAGTTTTGTCATGTGTCTAGAGTTGACTCAGTTCATTTTCGTTTCTGAAGAATACCCATTGAGGAAAATGACTCATTCCGTTCATTTTCGTTTATGAAGAATATCCATCGAGGGAAATGAAAATCCCTGATTTTTCTTTTTCCTTCATTTCCGTTTCTGAAGAATACCCATTGAGGAAAATGACTTATTCCGTTCATTTTCGTTTCTGAAGAATATCCATCGAGGGAAATGAATATTCTTGATTTTTCCTTCATTTCCATTTCTGAAGAATACCCATTGAGGAAAACGACTCATTCCGTTCATTTTCATTTCTGAAGAATATCCATCGAGGGAAATGAATATTCTTGATTTTTCCTTCATTTCCGTTTCTGAATAATACCCATTGAGGAAAATGACTCATTCCGTTCATTTTCGTTTCTGAAGAATATCCATCGAGGGAAATGAATATTTTTGATTTTTCCTTCATTTCCGTTTCTGAAGAATACCCATTGAGGAAAATGACTCATTCCGTTCGTTTTCGTTTCTAAAGAATATCCATCGAGGGAAATGAATATTCTTGATTATTCATTCATTTTTCATTTCTGAAGAATACCCATTGAGGAAAATGACTCATTCCGTTCATTTTCGTTTCTGAAGAATATCCATCGAGGGAAATGAATATCCTTGATTTTTCCTTCATTTTCATTTTTAAAGATTGTTCGTTGAGAGAAATGACAGGATTATGCCTTGCATAATCTTTGATGGGTTATTCTACGCAAATAGATAGACAGCCTAGATTCCATGCAAGGAAATTATTTAACACACTGTCACAGACAGACTCCTACGAATAAATTTCGGGACGAAATTTCCTAAAGTAGGGGAGACTGTGACACCCGTGCCTCTGCGACCATCAAACAAATACCAAATTTATGAAATATTATATTTCATACTTGGGATTTGTAAAAATACGTGTATTGTTTGCACATATCAATTCATGTTCGATTTCAAGCTTTAAATCGCTTTCTGGAAGGTTATACGCGCTCTGATGCGTAAATATAACCAATTTAATGCAACAAACACTTTGGAATAGTGAAATAGGCTTAACATACCTTAAATAACCTTTACATAACTTAGAAATAAGTTTTGGAGGGTTTGGTGTGGCGAAATCAAGTTTATTCGCTTACAGGGACTAATTTCGACAAACTGTGAAAGTATGCCGATTTGTACTGTAACGAACATTTCAGAACATGACCATAAGTTAAAAATACCCTAAATATCATTTACATAGCTTATAAATAGGCTTTGAGGGGTTCGGTGTGCTAAAATAAACTTTTTGGTCATTCAGGGACTAAAAGCGTCAAAAAGTGCATAAGTTTGCATTTTCGCGCATTTCTTACGTTCTGATTACATCCGGACATCCAAAAATTTATGTAATCATTAAAATATTTTATTTTAGTGATTGGCATGATAAAATTCCATTCGTCGCGTAATTTGGATCGTTTTTCGCATTCGTTCGTGTTTCGTCGTAATTAACCGAAAAACGCAACCGTACGACCAAACAAACCGACATCCGAGATACTTGTGAGCATGTTTCATGTTCCCTATACTTTAACTTCATTTTCGAGCCTTGAAATGGGATTAGCTGGGCTTAAACGTGTCAAAAATGCATCAACAACCATGTTTTGCACATTCAGGGACCAAAATTGACAATCTGCCATAGTTATCTTAGGAAGGGACCAAAATTGAAAATCTAAATTCCAGCTTGTTCCAACTGTTCCCCTCATTTGCACATGGTTTTAATGAAACTAGGGGCTTGTTTTGGGGTACCCATGGTATTCTAAAACCATGGGCACACATGTAAGGTCCAGATCGAAGCTCGGTTTTCGATGAACGATCCTAACGGTCTTGGTTTTTCTATAAATACCCACCTTTCTCATTTGCATTCTTCACACCTTGATCTGATTGCTCTCTAAGTTGAAGTGCTTTCACTTCATACCTGAGAATAATCGGGTCAAACTTTCATTCTTGGACCTTTTGTAAGTCCTCTTTCGTTCTTTTTCGCGTGAAAGTCAAACTGTGTTTGACTTTCTACTTTGGCCAGTTTATGGTCAACGTGAAGTTTGTTTGAACTTCATAACGTGAGCATAATCACGAGGGTTTTAGTCTCTTGTGACTATACCTACTGATTACCAAGTTATCTAGGCATAGTTGCGAGTCGTAGTTTCGGCCAAAATGCGTATTCTTGCTTATTTTGTAACCAAACTACTTTTAGGTATCAAAACCATTTTTTTATACCAAACCTATTTTCAAACCACGTTAAGCATGTTTTAACATGTTTAGCTCGTCACTTTAGGTTTAGTGCTTATGTAGGGTCGTAAGGTAAGCGGTCTAAACAACCGCTTATACTTTCGAACCCGACCCGTTTGGTCGATCTTTAGGATCCGACCAAACACATTAGGTGACCATAGTTGCATAGGGAATAACCTTTCGAGGTTATACCTTATGGTCACGTCGTTTAAGTAGTTGTATGATAGGTAGTTTATATGCCTTACGTAAATGACCAAAATGCCCTTTTTACGCCAAAATTCATTTTAAGCATATGTAACATAATTTTTGATATCTAAACTGATTTGGCAACAATATTAGACATGTTAAGGAATATTTTACTTATCATAGGACTAGTTAGGCGGTCCGAACGCATTTTACGCGAACGGCGCGTTAAATTGGCGTAAGCTACCTAAACGGGTCATAATGGGTCGTAAGCACTTAGGTTAGGTTTCATTTTAGTATGTAGGCTTTGTTAAACCATATTACATGAGTTCCTATACTCATTTGGTTTACGAAACATCATTCTATCCGATCTTCCAATTTAGGTCCGTTTATTTACATAATTACCTATATTAGGTGCCGTTTGATTCCGTGATCCCTCTAGCTTTGCTTGGTTGTTATTCAAGACTTCTAAGTATCCTCAAGTGAGTACATAGACCCCTCTTTTACTGTTTTCCAAACGTTTTGGGGTGAAACACATGTGCCTACTTGTTATTTTCGTGCTTTCCATGTTTTCATATCATATACTTGCTATGTTCATTAGTACACTATTACTACATGATTTCATTATGTTTTGTTATGTATGTTCACTTAACATGCTAGCACAATTGTTTTATGTTTTGAACCATTTGAAATCATTGGATATATGTGAACCATTTGTAACCATTTGATGTATGTGAACCATTTGTAATCGTTGGATTTATGTGAACCCTTTGTAACCATTTAATTTATGTGAACCATTTGTAACTGTTTGAGCCATTGGGTTAGGGAAGTGATAAGGTAACGGGGCGGGTGTAATGTGTTAAAAGCATGGTGGATACGCCGCTGGTACTTCCTATATATAAGTGCTTTTAACACATTATATATCGTTGCGTTATCTAGATCACTTGGGTAAACGATTTCGAAAAAATGTCACACAAGGATGTTTTCTGAATAATATAAACCATACGAGTTTTATTAACGAGTTTTTATGAGATATTTTACAATTTGATTTAATAAAACAAATGTTTTGGAGTTAAGAATCATGGCAACGAGATTTGCAAATTATAACCAACTTGGTTTAAGTTGGTTAATTATGTCGCAATATTATACTTTTCAAAACAAGGTTTTTAAATAAGTATTGCAACATGTAAAATGAGCCATGGACTTGACACTCATATAAAACCTATCTACTCGCCGGCATTTTTATGCTGACATAATTTCACATGTGTTTTAGGTACCATAGTTGATGATGTTTGATGATGATTTTTGTGTACGCTCACATAGGAATGGACGAGGCCTTAGTGACTTAATAACAATGAAAGTCTATTTGTTATTGTTTTGTTTCTAATTCCAATGTAATGTAATACGTTTAATTTAATAAAACGAAACTGTTTAATCCATGGTTGTGAAACAATGATTCTGTTACAACCGCTTATACTTTCGGTTTAGTGCTTATGTAGGGTCGTAAGGTAAGCGGTCTAAACAACCGCTTATACTTTCGAACCTGACCCGTTTGGTCGATCATTAGGATCCTACCAAACACATTAGGTGACCATAGTTGTATAGGGAATAACCTTCCGAGGTTATACCTTACGGTCACTTCGTTTAGTTAGTTGTATGATAGGTAGTTTATATGCCTTAGGAAAATGACCAAAATGCCCTTTTTACTCCAAAATTCATTTTAAGCATATGTAACATAATTTTTGACTTCTAAACTGATTAGGCAACAATATTAGACATGTTAAGGCATATTTTACTCGTCATAGAACTAGTTAGGCGGTCTGAACGCGTTTTACGCGAACGATGCGTTAAAGTAGCATAAGCTACCTAAACGGGTCGTAATGGGTCGTAAGCACTTAGTGTTTTCCATGTTTTCATATCATATGCTTGTTATGTTCATTAGTACACTTATAGTACATGATTTCATTGTGTTTTTGCTATGTGTGTCCATTTGTTGCGTACTTAGTACATTGTTTTACTTTACATTTTATGTTATGTATGTCCATTTAGTGCATACTTAGTACATTGTTTTACATTACATTTCTGTTGCATATGTTCACTCAGCATATGGACACATTGTTTTACACTTCTGCCTTGTATGTTCACTTAGCATACTAGGTACACTGTTTTCATAAAACATGCTTACATTTGGTTTGTTCAACAAACTAAAATACGTTCATTAACATTAGCTACGCCGCTCGGTAGTAAGTAGTGGTACCATAGGACTTGACAACTCCCATTCCCGACATCCTAGGTTTGTTTGGATGAAAGGAATGACTGAATCCGAAAACATTTTTGATAACCTTTACTCTAAGGTTATCCTACTGTCTCAAGGCTTGAATGTATACGTTTAACATTACCACATAAGTGTTTGTATCAGTATAGCATGCATTTTTACAAAGCATATCTTTGGTTTAAACTGTGTTTTATATCAATTACATTGTTTTGTACATTCTTCTTATAGGGTTGAGTAAATACTTTTATTCACTATACATCACATTTATTTACACAATAACATTACAACATTTGTTTGAACATTACATTTTCGTGGTTTGTTTGGTTAAGTGATTTACATAACAAGGCGACGTGTGATATAATAGAAGCATGGTGGATATGCCGCTGGTACTTCCTATATATAAGTGCTTTTAGGATATTACATATCGTAGCGTTATTTAAACCATTTTAGTTTAGACATATTACACTTACATCATATTTTCACTTAAACATTGTTTTACAAATAACTTAATTTATACAAACTCATTTTTACTTGGTTATTCATTTAAACATACATTATTCTATATATATATATATATATATATATATATATATATATATATATATCATCTGATTTTATTACCGCTTTTCAAATGTTTTATGAAAGAAAAACACTTTTAACAAGATTCATGACTAATTTTATTAAACATTTCTTTAAACTTAAGTCATGAATCCTATTTTAACAAAACCTATGTATCTCACATGCATTTTTATGCTGACGTACCTATTTTCACATGTGTTTTCCGGAGCTGTTGCATAGGATGATCAAGACACACTTAGGCGGACCTGTGCCTTAGTGACTTAAAACGAAGCTAGAACTAGTTTAATAATATGATGTACTCTTTGTTTCAGTTGTTTTAAGACAATGTGACACCTTTGTTTATAAATAAAACATAACTTTAAATACCATGGTTGTGAAACAGTAATTCTGTTACAACACTCCCCGACGTTTTCGCCACGTTTTGCTGTTTTACGTGGTTGGGGTGTGACAGAAGAGTTGGTATCAGAGCCAATGGTTATAGGGAATTAGGTTATTAGTAATGCTTCGACCTAGACTATAACCTTTCTAGGACCCTAACACAAGTTGTCTTGTGTTTAGATCTTAAAACATGCACTTCACCTATCCTTAGGTGATTACCAAAACAAGAACCCAATTTTCCGAAACGCTTTTTGAAAATCAATCATCTGTTTTTAAATGATTTATTATAAGGTTTTGAACCCTTCCTTTTTTCATAATGATTTTGAAAATTTAATCATCCGTTTTTGAATGATTCTTTTGGCCTTGTGCCATCCAAATTTTCAAAATCTCGTCAAAGTTTTGGGTTCTAAATAGTGTGAACACGTGCAAACTGGAAGAGTGAATGCCTGTACCCTGAGTTTTCTGTCTAAGGCTAGAGTTGTAACAACCCTCGGTAAAACCAACATCCTCACAATATTTCCGACACTCTAGTATATTTTAAAATACCCTTATATGTCTTTAATTATAACCCGTATTTGAAAACCGAGCCCGAAATACGTTATAGTTTATAAAAATAAAATAAAAATCTGAAATTAGAGCAGAGGCGGGCCGCGTAGGATCCCACCTCAAGCTCACGCGGGTCGCGCGGACTCATAAAACGCGGATACACCAGATGCCGACACGTGTCGACATCGTGGCAAGTCTACAAGCTGATCAGGCCAAGCTATAGGTTGACCGTGTGTTGACGCGAGCCGCGTAAGGCTTAGCCTTACCTTACGCGGGCCGCCTAAAAGTCGTATTTCACAACTATAAATAGCAGGCATCAGTTTTTGTTTTCCGTCGCTCACTTCTCTATTTCTAAATCTCACTTTCTGTAGTAGAGGAATTATAGTCGGGTATTATACCCCTAATTAGCGAGGTTCTACTCCGTTGTAAGTATTATAACCCCAGTTTCATAATAGTTACTCTGCCCGATTGATTTAGGGTTCCGTAACAACTGTCGTGGTTCTGCCCGACGTAGTTGTTGGAATGCCGTCTCGGGGAGGGTATCATTAATAATTTCAAAGGGTTATGATACTAACCAATGTACATTTGTATAAATTATAGATTATACCCTGGAAACCCTTACAAGAAGCCTAAGATAGCAAAGTGAGTAATCTCCTTTTTGTTAATAGTTTTTACAAAACCTTAATTATTTTACAATATGATTAAGCGGTGATTGAGTCTTTGTAGTCTTCAATTACTGCCGGTATGTTGGGGTTTTGTATACAAAATTTACTACACTGTGAGTAGTAAGTCGAGGATGACAGTACGTTACGATTGGGACAATGAGTTAGCCAATGTGTAATATGACCCACAAGTCAGTGGATTGATAGTACCAAATGGAGTAATTGTGTAGACATAAACATTGTAATCGTCCTCGATACTGTTTTAATCAATAAAATGTTTCTTGATTAAACTGGGATTCACTCACCAGTATTTCCGACTGACAAATGTTTTTAAAACGCGTTTAAGGTAACCCAATGTGACACCCAACTAGTAGAAAGCCAGCTGGAGAGCACTAAAGGCTTGGGGATAATGTGGCTATAAAAGTTACCTAATAAACGATGTTTTAAATTAAATAAGAGAGGGTTTATCCCTATAAATGTATTGTAATAAGAAACTTGGATTTTATCCATGTGATTATTAATATAAAATATAGTGGTTTTACTCTGATAAACATTTCCTAACTACGGTCCTGATGAAAATTCCGCTGCAAGATTAAATAACCTGATACCACCACAACTGAGATCGCGTCCGCCCGTTCCCGGGAATAAGGGATCGGGGGTTGCGACAGGAGGTGGTATCAGAGCCTAGCCACTGGTCTAAGCCAAAGAAGTGTTCTGCTGACACTTGAAATTTTAAAATTTGTGTTAGGAAATAAATTATGGAAATACGTGTATAACTGTAATTATTTGTTATGTGTTATTTGACTATTTATTAGTTTTCAGTATGAGTGATCAAGGACCATCAGACGTGAATCGTCAGTTAGCTGATTCACCTAGGAGTGAAGGTACATCATCACAGCCTGCCCTTTCAGGGTATTCTGCTAATCAGGAGGAGGGAATATCTGCTTTTAGAGCTAAATCTGAAGAGCCATTTCCTAATAAGAAACGATGATGGTTTAGTAAAGAAGCTTTTGCTCGTAGGAAGAGAATGCGAAAATTGCAACAACAAAGGGCTTTAGCAGCCATTAAGCGAGAAACAGATGCCCATACTCAGGATATGCTTAATAGAAGCCTAGCTAATTTCCATATCCTAGCTACAACTGCTACTGACCCAAGTCTGGAACAATTAGTAGCCCCACAACCACAAAACCCAGAACAACCCATGGAGATAGAAAACCAGGAAAACCAGGTGGAGATGCATGACTTTAATCCAGAAGAAATCCCTAGGGTGCCTGCACCGAATCCCCTAGACCCGAATTATGACCCCTGGTGGGACGACAATAGGGACTTTGTGCAACGTTACCCTATTCAGGAATATCCACCCATACATAACATAGAAGCTTACCCAGCTATGGACCCTTTAGATCCCTATTACCATGATAACTATATTAGGGAGATATTAGAGGATCCTTACCAATTTCAGGAAATGTCACCCCCATATCAGGAAACCGCACCCCAGATTCCAAACCCAGTCCGAGAACCTGCACCCCCAGTGAGTGCAGAAAACGTGCAAGAACTTAGGACTTTTGGGGAGGAAATTTTAGAAAGCAGTGAGAGAATGCGTCAAGTGGGAGAACGTCTCGTATGGAAATACGATGAACGTAATATGGATTTTTGGATAAATCCATATCCGTGAATGAGATGGAGGAAATGGTAGTAATAATAATAAATAAATATATAAAAAAATAATATTAAAATATGTGTGTACGGATGCATAGTACTATTAGTGTAATTTTCTTTCTGCTGATATTGTAATCTTTATTTCTGTACTAGTGTGTAATAGACGCATAGTATATGAAAATAGAGTACAAGTCGCAATGATCGACGATTTTGGTTAAATTGCGTGTTATGTATTACCTATTATTTGTGATATTAATACGGGATAAATGTTTAAAATTCAGATGGCCGACAAAGAAAATCAAGGAAATCCAAATAACGATAATCAGAGTAACATTAACGTGGTTAATGAAAACTTAAGCATCAATAACAATGGAAATCAGATGGATAATAGTGCTATCCAACATATAGTGGCACAAGGAATTATAGACGCAATGCCATTTATTCTTCAAACGGTTCAAGAAGCGAATAATAAAAGTAAACATAGCAGTAAGCGACCAATTGAACCAGAACATAGCGTGAACAATGGACTTATTCTTCAAATGCCCATTCCCAAAAGAAGAAGAACCGTGCCTTACGGTTGTTCATACAAAGAATTCTGGTCCTGTAAACCAATAGAATTCTCGGGCAATGAAGAACCTATTGCAGCTCTACGCTGGATAGAAAAGACTGAGGCTGTTCTGAAAATAAGTAAATGTGCGGAAGAGGACAAGATAATGTTTGCTTCCAATTTATTTAAAAATGCAGCCTTAGAATGGTGGAACACTATCCTTCAATATAGAGGAAGTGATAGGGTTTATAGTATGGATTGGGAAGAATTTAGGAATATGGTAGAAAGGAAATTCTGCCGTCCAAATGAAAAGGAGCAGATAGCAAACAAATTCCTAAACCTTAGGGTGACTGGTGTGGATAGTAAGGGGTACACGAAGTTATTCTTTGAATATGCTAGAATAGTACCAACTCTTGCTTCACCAGAACCAGTGTTAATTTCCCGTTATATTTGGGGATTAATTGGAGAGATTAGACATGTAGTCAAGGAAGCTAGACCTCAAACTATAGAAGAAACTGTAGAACTAGCCAATACCTTGACAGATGAATTAGTCCGTACTAGAGAAGAAGACCAGAGGAGAAACCTAACCCAAAGGCTTACTCAAGAATTTTGTTCTGGAAATTTCAATCGTAGGAATATGGGTTCTACCTCTGCACCATACTGCAAAGTTTGCAAGAAAAAGCACTCAGGAAAATGTACAAATCTCTGCAATTACTGCAAGATGCCAGGACACAAGGAAGAAAATTGCAAGAGGAAATCCAGTAATGGATTATGCTATAACTGTGGAGAAAAAGGTCATATCAGGCTAAACTGTCCAAAATTGGCCCCAGCTGCAAACAACAAGAATACTAAAAATGCTAGAGCATTTGTTCTTACTGCAGATGAAGCCAAGATGATCCCAGACGTTATAGCTGGTACGTTTTTAGTTAATGATATATTTGCTAAAGTATTATTTGACTCTGGTGCAAACCAAAGTTTTATTAATACTTCGTTTTGCAAAATTCTAGCTCAGTCATTAACTAAACTACCACAAGAATGTCTAGTAGAAACAGCCAATGGAGAAACTGTTAGGATTTCTGAAATCTTGCAGGGAGCAAGTATAGAAATTTCAAATCAGAAATTTATTGCAAATCTTTATCCTATGAATCTGGCAGGATTCAATGTTGTTTTAGGAATGGATTGGTTAATAGCCAATAAAGCCAATATTTTGTGTGATCAAAAGTTAATTCAAGTAAATTCACAAAAAGGTAAAACGATCACAATTAAAGGCGATAAGCCGATTAGATCCACTAAATTAATCTCTGTGATGAAAACTGCAAGTTGTATAAGAAAAGGTTCTATAGTGTATTTGATTTCTATAATCACTAACACTAAAGGAAAAGAACTAAAAGATATTCCAGTAGTATCTCAGTTTTCAGATGTCTTTCCAGAGGAATTACCAGGACTACCTCCAGACAGAGAAGTTGAATTCAGAATTCACCTGCTACCAGGAACATCACCAATTGCCAAAGCATCTTATCGATTGGCACCTGCTGAAATGCAGGAGCTAAAGAAACAATTAGATGAATTATTAGAGAAAGGATTCATACAGCCAAGTTCATCGCCATGGGGAGCGCCAATACTGTTCGTTAAAAAGAAGGACAGATCGATGCGTATGTGCATTGACTACCGTGAATTAAACAAGGTTACGATTAAGAATCGGTACCCATTACCAAGAATCGATGATCTGTTTGATCAGCTACAAGGAGCTCGATTTTTCTCTAAAATCGATTTAAGGTTAGGATATCATTAATTAAAGGTACAGGAAGAGGACATTCCTAAAACTGCTTTTAGAACAAGGTATGGTCATTATGAATTTATTGTCATGCCATTTGGTTTAACCAATGCCCCAGCTGCATTTATGGACATGATGAACCGAATATGTAAGCCATATTTGGATAAATTCATAATTGTATTCATAGATGATATTCTAATTTATTCTAAGAATAAAGAAGATCATGCAAGGAATTTGCAAACACTTTTAAGTCTATTAAGAAAGGAAAAGCTTTATGCTAAGTTTTCTAAGTACGAATTTTGGTTAGAACAGGTACAATTCCTTGGACACCTAGTCAATCATGAAGGAATTCATGTAGATCCAACAAAAATCGAGGCAATTACTAAATGGAAAACCCCTGAGTCACCAACTGAGGTTAGAAGTTTCTTAGGATTGGCCGGTTATTATAGAAGATTTATTCAAGATTTTTCTAGAATAGCCATTCCCTTAACTAAGCTAACCTGTAAATCTGTTAAGTTTAAATGGGGAGTAAAACAAGAAGAAGCCTTTAGAATCCTTAAGCAAAGATTAACCCATACACCCATATTAGCATTACCAGAAGGAACTAAAGACTTTATAGTCTATTGTGATGCTTCTAAATTAGGTTATGGATATGTATTAATGCAACGTCAGAAAGTTATAGCTTACGCATCTAGACAGCTTAAGAGTCATGAAGAGAATTATTCAACCCATGATTTAGAATTAGGAGCTATAATTTTTGCTCTTAAGATTTGGAGACATTACCTTTATGGTAGTAAGTTTACCATATTCACTGATCATAAATGTTTAACGTATATCTTCAAGCAAAAGGAGTTGAATATGAGACAAAGACCTTGGATGGAGATGCTTAGTGATTATGATTGTGATATCCAGTATCATGAAGGAAAAGCAAATGTAGTGGCAGATGCTTTAAGCCGAAAGTATCATGAAAAGCCAAGAAGAGTACGTTCTCTTAAACTAAATCTGCAAGTAGATTTAAATAATCAAATAAGAGAAGCACAAGATTCAGTAATCAAGGAAGATACTGAAAAGCTAAAAGGTATGTTAAAAGAATTAAAACAAGGAACAGATGGAATTTGGAGATTCCATGAAAAGAGAATGTGGATACCTAAATTAGGAAATCTACGCCATCGCATATTAGAAGAAGCCCATAAATCTAAGTATATGATGCATCCAGGAAGTGATAAAATGTACCAGGATTTAAGGAAAAATTTCTGGTGGATAGGAATGAAAAAGGATATAGCAGCTTATGTTTCTAAATGTTTAACTTGTTCACAAGTTAAAGCTGAACATCAGAAACCTTCAGGTTTGTTACAGCAATTAGAAATGGCAGTTTGGAAATGGGAATTAATAACCATGGATTTTGTTACTAAATTACCTAAAACTAAGAAAGGAAATGATACAATCTGGGTGATTATAGATAGACTAACCAAGTCAGCTCATTTCTTACCAATGAAGGAAACAATTAGTATGGAACAATTATCTAAATTGTATGTAAATGAAATTGTTTCTTTACATGGCATTCCTTTATCAATTGTTTCTGATAGAGATAGTCGCTTTACATCTCATTTTTGGTCAAGTTTCCAAAAGGCAATGGGAACCAAGTTAAGGTTAAGCACAACTTATCATCCTCAAACAGACGGACAAAGTGAAAGAACAATTCAGACAATGGAGGACATGCTTAGAGCTTGTGTAATTGATTTTGGAGGTAATTGGGACGATCACTTACCTTTAATAGAATTTTCTTATAATAATAGTTATCACACAAGTATCAATGCTGCACCATTTGAAGCACTTTATGGAAGAAAGTGTGGAACCCCAGTCTGTTGGGCAGAAATTGGGGAAAAGCAACTATCTGGACCTGAGATAGTGCAAGAAACAACTGACAAGATTATTCAAGTCAAGGAACGACTGAAAGCTGCACGTGATCGACAAAAGAGTTATGCCAATAACCGATGCAAGCCATTAGAGTTTCAGGTAGGAGATAAAGTATTGTTGAAAGTCTCTCCTTGGAAAGGAGTGGTAAGATTCATCAAAAGAGGAAAGCTAAGTCCCAGGTATGTTGGACCCTTCAAGATTATTAGAAAAATAGGACCTGTAGCCTATCAGCTACAACTGCCAGAGGAAATGGCAGGAATTCATGATGTGTTTCATGTATCTAATCTCAAAAAGTGTTTAGCTGATGAATCATTGATAGTACCTCTTAAGGATATAGAGGTAAATGAACAACTCAAGTTTGTAGAAAGACCTCTACAAATTGAAGACAGAAAAGTGAAGAATCTAAAACACAAAAGACAAATTCTAGTCAAAGTAAAGTGGGATTCCAAAAGAGGACCTGAGTATACATGGGAGCTCGAATCAGAAATGAAAAAGAAATATCCGCATTTATTTCAGTAGATCTCGAGGACGAGCTCTAAAACAAGGTGGGTAGAATGTAACAACCCTCGGTAAAACCAACATCCTCATAATATTTCCGACACTCTAGTATATTTTAAAATACCCTTATATGTCTTTAATTATAACCCGTATTTGAAAACCGAGCCCGAAATACGTTATAGTTTATAAAAATAAAATAAAAATCTGAAATTAGAGCTGAGGCGGGCCGCGTAGGATCCCACCTCAAGCTCACGCGGGCCGCGCGGACTCATAAAACGCGGATACACCAGATGCCGACACGTGTCGACATCGTGGCAAGTCTACAAGCTGATCAGGCCAAGCTATAGGTTGACCGTGTGTTGACGCGGGCCGCGTAAGGCTTAGCCTTACCTTACGCGGGCCACCTAAAAGTCGTATTTCACAACTATAAATAGCAGGCATCAGTTTTCGTTTTCCGTCGCTCACTTCTCGAATTTTAAATCTCACTTTCTGTAGTAGAGGAATTATAGTTGGGTATTATACCCCTAATTAGCGAGGTTCTGCTCCATTGTAAGTATTATAACCCCAGTTTCATAATAGTTACTCTGCCCGATTAATTTAGGGTTCCGTAACAACTGTCGTGGTTCTGCCCGACGTAGTTGTTGGAATGCCGTCTCGGGGAGGGTATCATTAATAATTTCAAAGGGTTATGATACTAACCAATGTACATTTGTAGAAATTATAGATTATACCCAGGAAACCCTTACAAGAAGCCTAAGATAGCAAAGTGAGTAATCTCCTTTTTGTTAACAGTTTTTACAAAACCTTAATTATTTTACAATATGATTAAGCGGTGATTGAGTCTTTGTAGTCTTCAATTACTGCCGGTATGTTGGGGTTTTATATACAAAATTTACTACACTGTGAGTAGTAAGTCGAGGATGACAGTACGTTACCATTGGGACAATGAGTTAGCCAATGTGTAATATGACCCACAAGTCAGTGGATTGAAAGTACCAAATGGAGTAATTGTGTAGACATAAACATTGTAATCATCCTCGATACTGTTTTAATCAATAAAATGTTTCTTGATTAAAGTGGGATTCACTCACCAGTATTTCCGACTGACAAATGTTTTTAAAACGCGTTTCAGGTAACCCAATGTGACACCCAACTAGTAGAAAGCCAGCTGGAGAGCACTAAAGGCTTGGGGATAATGTGGCTATAAAAGTTACCTAATAAACGATGTTTTAAATTAAATAAGAGAGGGTTTATCCCTATAAATGTATTGTAATAAGAAACTTGGATTTTATCCATGTGATTATTAATATAAAATATGGTGGTTTTACTCTGATAAACATTTCCTAACTACGGTCCTGATGAAAATTCCGCTGCAAGATTAAATAACCTGATACCACCACAACTGAGATCGCGTCCGCTCGTTCCCGGGAATAAGAGATCGGGGGTTGCGACAAGAGTGTTTGTACAAATCCACATAATCGGACCAGTCACTCTTACCTGGGAACTCTTGGGGTGAGTGTTCACTTATAGGCGAGCATGTCTTCGCGATACATTATTTTTGACCCATTTACTTTGATTAGTCACTGTGTGTCGTTTGTTTGCTTTGTGGTAACGAACGAATGACCAACATCTTTGCTTTTGTCGATTTTTGTTTCATCTCATTCTTTTCATCGAATCATATCACTCGTTTTCCTTCATGTTTCCTCTTTTAGAATGCCTCCTCGACGCGAAAATCCGCTATCTAATGCCGAAATGGCAGATATCATGGCACAGCATATGGCTGCTGTACTCCCAAACATTATTGCTCAGGTGAACCAAGCCAACAATAACTAGAATGCTCCATGCAATTTCAAGAGTTTCAATTCGGCTAAACCACTCAAATTTAGTGGTTCTAAAGGAGCAACTGGGCTCCTACAGTGGTTCGAGAGCATTGAGAGTACGTTTCGTCACGTTTAGTTTCCTGAAAATCGCAAAGTTGAGTTTGCATCTAACATATTTCAGAAGAGGGCTCTTACATGGTGGAATAGAGTTATGAGAGACCGTGGTGCTGAGGTTGCTTTAGCAAAAACTTGGGCTGAGCTTAGGGCTCTTAGGATGAGGGAATTCTGTCCTCTTCATGAATTAAGGGCTTTAGAAAGGGAGTTTGATGACTTGAAGCAGGATAGTGGTGAGCACCAGGCTTACACTGATAGGTATGAAGAGTTAAGCTTACTTTGCCCTCCAATGGTTACCCCACTCGAGAAGGCTATCGAGAGGTATATTGATGGCTTACCTGACTCCGTTCAAGACATCGTCACTGGTAGTAACCCTACCACAGTTCGTCAGGCGATCGAGTTAGCTGCAACATTGACTGAGTCGCATGTCCGAAAGGGTAAGCTACACAGGAAGGGTGACAAGGGTAAGAAATAGTCATCTGATAAGGGTGAGAAGGGTAAGAACAAGAAGGGTAAGGAAGTTGGATCTGTAAAGAAGTATAGGAAGCGCAAGGCTTCCCAAAACTTCGCCGTTACCGCACCGGTCAATCAAGATGCTCCAAATTAGCCTGCGCAACCACTTGCCAAGAAACCATACCTTGGCAATGCACCTCTGTGCAACAAGTGTAACGGTCATCATCAGCCGCACATCCAATGTCGTTATTGTTCTAACTGTGGAAGATCTGGTCATCTTGCTGCCACATGTCGTCTTCCTGCTAATCAGAATCGAGCAGCTCAGAACCCAGCTCAACAAGCTGCTCAGCCTCCTTCTCAGCAACAGGCTCAAGCTGCACGACCTCACTACCCGCCTGGTTTTTTTTATAACTGTGGGGATCTAACCCACTACAGAAACGAGTGTTCAAGACTGGCCAACGCAAATCAGAATCTGAATCAGGCTCAGTCTCGAGGTCGGGTTTTCAACATGAATGCAAATGAGGCGCGGGCAGACAACGAGGTGGTGAACGGTACGTTCTTTCTTAACAATCAGTCTGCTTCTGTTCTTTTTGATTCGGGTGCCGATAAGAGTTTTGTGTCATTATCTTTTGAGCCATTGCTTCGCGTGTCTAGAACGAAACTAGGAAAGCCTTTGACAGTAGAAGTTGCTAGTGGTGAACCCGTTGTTCTTGATTCTGTTCTTCGCAACTGCTAGTTAAACCTTAATAACCATCTTTTTCCTATCAACCTCACACCGATGCAACTTGGGAGATTCGACGTATAGTTATGGATTGGTTAGCCAAGCATCACGCAGAAGTAGTTTGTTTTGAGAAGATTGTTCGTGTTCCGCTCTCGACAGGTGAGATCCTACAGGTTCATGGTGAGAAACCTGCTAGTAGCCTCAAGCTCATGTCTTGTTTTCAAGCTCAGAAGTATCTACGAAAGAACTATGTGGCCTTCTTGGCACATGTTGTAGTAGATAAAGGCAAAGGTAAGTCTATTCAAGATATCCCTGTTGTTCGGGATTATCCGAAGTTGTTTCCTGAAGAGTTACCTGGTTTACCCCCAGCACGCTAAGTGGGGTTCCGTATTGATCTTGTACCTGGTGCAAATCATATTGCTAGATCTCCATATCGTCTTGCACCGTCTGAGATGCAAGAGTTGTCTAAGCAGCTTCAGGAACTTTCTGACAAAGGTTTTATTCATCCTAGCTTTTCACCTTGGGGTGCTCCCGTTCTTTTTATCAAGAAGAAGGATGGATCCTTCAGGATGTGTATCGATTACCGTGAGCTTAACAAGCTTACCATCAAGAATCGATATCCCCTACCTCGTATTGATGATCTCTTCGATCAGTTACAGGGTGCTATTTGTTTTTCGAAGATTGATCTACGTTCTGGGTATCATCAACTTCGTGTGGATGAAGAAGATATTCCCAAGCCCACTTTCCGCACTCGATATGGGCATTATGAGTTCACAGTTATGCCATTCGGTTTGACTAATGCTCCTGCTGTTTTCATGGACTTGATGAATAGGGTCTGCAAGACTTATTTAGATAAGTTCATCATCGTTTTCATTGATGACATCTTGATATACTCTAAGATGCAAGCTGATCACGAGCAACATCTTCGTCTTACTCTGGAACTCCTAAAGAAAGAACAACTTTTTTCCAAATTCACCAAGTGTGAATTCTGGCTTAAGGAAGTTCAATTTTTGGGTCATATCGTCAACGAACAAGGTATTCATGTAGATCCCTCCAAGATCAGTGCGATTAAGGATTGAGATACACCTACTACACCCACCGAAGTTCGTTCTTTTCTTGGTCTCGCGGGTTATTACCACCGCTTCATTGAGAACTTCTCAAAGATTGCAGTTCCTCTAACTGCTCTAACTCAGAAGAACAAACCCTTTGAATGGGGAAACAAACAAGAAGAACCCTTTGTCGTGTATTGTGATGCATCAAATTTGGGTCTTGGCTGTGTTCTCATGCAAAGGAACAAAGTCATAGCATATGCATTAAGGCAGTTGAAGGTACATGAGAAGAACTACACCACTCATGATCTTGAGCTGGGTGCAGTTGTCTTCGCTCTCAAGATCTGGAGACATTATTTATATGGTACAAAATGTGTGGTTTTCACTGACCACAATAGTCTTCAGCATATCTTCAATCAGAAAGAACTCAACATGAGGCAACGACGTTGGGTTGAACTTCTGAATGACTATGACTGCGAAATTCGCTACCATCCTGGTAAGGCGAATGTCGTGGCTGACGCTTTAAGTCGTAAAGAACGTGTCAAGCTTCATTGTGTTCGTGTTCAATCTGATATCCAAGCTCGATTTGATGTCCAAATCCCATTTCTCAGGCTCAACATACTTGTGTTTCACAAGGTTTGATGGGTAAGGAATTACCCTATCACATTAAGCCTGATCTTGAACTGAAGGACAATGGATTGTATTATTTCATGGATCGTTTGTGGGTCCCAAGTCAAGATGATCTTCGCACCTTTCTTATGGATGAAGCTCATAAGTCTCGTTATTCTATTCATCCAGGCACAGATAAAATGTATAAGGATCTCTGTACTCAGTATTGGTGGCCTGGTATGAAGAAAGACATTGCCTTATACGTTTCAAAATGCCTTACTTGTCTTAAGGTTAAGGCTGAACATGAACATCCTTCTGGTTTATTGGAGCAACCAGAGATTCCAGTGTGGAAATAGGAAAACATTGCTATGGATCTTATTACCAAACTTCTGCGCACACAGAGAGGTCATGATGCCATCTAGGTAGTTGTTGATCGTCTTACAAAGACAGCGCATTTCTTGCCAATCCGTGAGGATTTACATGCCGACAAGCTTGCTAAAATCTATGTGGATGAAATTGTATCTAGACATGGTGTTCCTTTGAACATTATTTCTGACAGAGTTTACTTGGGAACGTGAAGATCAAATGAAGGCGAAATATCCACATCTTTTCTCACGAGTTTCCTCTAAACAAATTTCGGGATGAAATTTCCACAAGTAGGGGAGACTGTGACATCTGTGATTTGTAATCATTGTAAACAGTTCAGTTATCAATAAAAAATGTTGTTTGACCCCAATGTTTGTTTAATTATGTTTGACATTTTTCATGTTTTGATTTTTGTTCAATTTCAAACTCTATATCGCTTTCTGGAGAGTTATACGCAAACCGATGCGCAAACGTAATAAATTTAACAAGAAAAACACTCCGGAACATCAATATATGCTTAACATACGTTAAATAACCTTTACATAACTTAGAAATAAGTTTTGAAGGCTTTGGTATGGCAAAATCAAGTTTATTCGCTTACAGGGGCTAAATTTGACAAACTGCGAAAGTATGCCGATTCGTACTGTAACGAACATTTCAGAACATGATCATAAGTTAAACATACCCCTAAATATCCTTCACATAGATTAGAAATAGGCCTTGAGGGGTTCGGTGTGCAAAAATAAACTTTTTGGTCATTCAGGGACTAAAAGCGTCAAAAAGTGCATAAGTTTGCATTTTCGCGCATAACTTACGTTCTGAATACATCCGAACATCCAAAAATTTATGTAATCATTAAAATATTTTATTTTAGTGATTGGATTGTCAAAACTTCATTCGTTTCGCAATTTGGATCGTTTTCGCATCCGTTACGACTTCCGTCGTAATTAACCGAACAACGCAACCGTACGGCCAAACGAACCGACATCTGTCATATTTTTGAGCATGTTTCATGTTCCCTATGCATTAACATCCTTATGGAGCTTAAAAATGGGTTTGACGGGTGTTAGAAGTTCCAAAACACGACAATACGCTCACAGGGACGAAAACTTACATTTTACAAAAGTTGCTGGTCTGCACATAGCATACGAACCGTAAGCCCTTTCCAGATATCAAAAATTGGTTTCCAGCAAGATCCAGCTGTTCGGTTGTTTTGCACCTGGTTTCTTTGATTCTATGTGCTTGTTTAGGGGCTCCCATGGTATTGCAAATCAATGGGTGCATGTGGACGTCCTAGATCAAAGCTCGGGTTTCAAGAAACGATCTTAATGGTTCTATGAAATCTATATAAACCCCCACCCATTTCACTCCCAACTCACACTTGATTCTGAAATTTCTCTAAGTTGGAGCTTTAGCACTTCATACCTGAGAAATTTTGGAATCAAACCTCCATTCTTGGACCTTTTGTAAGTATTCTTTCGTTCTTTTACACATTTTTAGCATGAAAGTCAAACTTTGTTTGACTTTCTGCATTGACCAGTTTATGGTCAACACAAAGTTCGTTTGAACTTTGTAACGTGAGCATAATCACGATGGTTATAGTCCCTTGTGACTATACCTACTGATTACCACGTTATCTAGGCATAGTGACGAGTCGTAGTTTCGGCCAAAATGCGTATTCTTGAGTATTTTGTAACCAAACTACTTTTAGGTATCAAGACCCTTTGTTTTGATACCAAACCTGTTTTCAAACTTCGGTAAACATGTTTTAACATGTTTAGCTCGTCACTTTTGGTTTAGTGCTTATGTAGGGTCGTCAGGTAAGCGGTCTAAACAACTGCTTATACTTTCGAACCTGACCCGTTTGGTCGATCATTAGGATCCGACCAAACACATTAGGTGACCATAGTTGTATAGGGAATAACCTTCCGAGGTTATACCTTATGGTCACTTCGTTTAGTTAGTTGTATGATAGGTAGTTTATATGCCTTAGGAAAATGACCAAAATGCCCTTTTTCACGCCAAAATTCATTTTAAGCATATGTAACATAATTTTTGACATCTAAACTGATTTGGAAACAATATTAGACATGTTAAGGCATATTTTACTTGTCATAGAACTAGTTAGGCGGTCTGAACGCGTTTTACGCGAACGACGCGTTAAAGTAGCATAAGCTACCTAAACGGGTCGTAATGGGTCGTAAGCACTTAGGATAGGTTCCGTTTTAGAATATAGGATTTGTTAAACCATACTACATGAATTCCCACACTCATTTGGTTTACGAAACCACATTTTATCCAATCCTGCGATTTAGGTCCGTTTATTAACATAGATACCTATATTAGGTGCCGTTTGATTCCGTGATCTTTCTAGCATTGCTTGGTGGTTATCTAAAGACTATTGAGCAATCTCAAGTGAGTACATAGACCCATCTTTTACTGTTTTTCAAACGTTTTGGGGTGAAACACATGTGCCTACTTGTTACTTTCGTGTTTTCCATGTTTTCATATCATATCTTGTTATGTTCATTAGTACACTTATAGTACATGATTTCATTGTGTTTTTGCTATGTATGTCCATTTGTTGTGTACTTAGTACATTGTTTTACATTACATTTTGTGCTATGTATGTCCATTTAGTGCATACTTAGTACATTGTTTTACATTACATTTCTGTTGCATATGTTCACTCAGCATATGGACACATTGTTTTACACTTCTACCTTGTATGTTCACTTAGCATACTCGGTACATTGTTTTCATAAAACCTGCTTATATTTGGTATGACATTTGGTTTGTTCAACGAAATAAAATACGTTCATTAACATTAGCTACGCCGCTCGGTAGTAAGTAGTGGTACCATAGGACTTGACAGCTCCCATTCCCGACATCCTAGGTTTGTTTGGATGAAAGGAATGACTGAATCCGAAAACATTTTTGATAACCTTTACTCTAAGGTTATCCTACAGTCTCAAGGATTGAATGTATACGTTTAACATTACCACATAAGTGTTTGTATCAGTATAGCATGCATTTTTACAAAGCATATCTTTGGTTTAAACTGTATTTTATATCAATTACATTGTTTTGTACATTCTTCTTATAGGGTTGAGTAAATACTTTTATTCACTATACATCACATTTATTTACACAATAACATTACAACATTTGTTTGAACATTACATTTTGGTGGTTTGTTTGGTTAAGTGATTTACATAATAAGGCGACGTGTGATATAATAAAAGCATGGTGAATACGCCGCTGGTACTTCCTATATATAAGTGCTTTTAGGATATTATATATCATAGCGTTATTTAAAGCATTTCAGTTTAGACATATTACACTTACATCATATTTTCACTTAAACATTGTTTTACAAATAACTTAATTTATACAAACTCATTTTTACTTGGTTATTCATTTAAACATACATTATTCTTATATATATATATATATATATATATATATATATATATATATATATATATATCATCTGATTTTATTACCGCTTTTCAAATGTTTTATGAAAGAAAAACACTTTTAACAAGATTCATGACTAATTTTATTAAACATTTCTTTAAACTTAAGTCATGAATCCTATTTTAACAAAACCTATGTATCTCACAGGCATTTTTATGCTGACGTACCTATTTTCACATGTGTTTTCAGGAGCTGTTGCATAGGATGATCAAGACATACTTAGGCGAACCTGTGCCTTAGTGACTTAAAACGAAGCTAGAACTAGTTTAATTATATGATGTACTCTTTGTTTAAGTTTTTTTAAGACAATGTGACACCTTTGTTTATAAATAAAACATAACTTTAAATACCATGGTTGTGAAACAATAATTCTGTTACAACACTCCCCGACGTTTTCGCCACCTTTTGTTGTTTTACGTGGTCGGGGTGTGACACCCGTGTTCAGATTGCCAGTAACAGAAAATAAAACAAAGTAATAGAAGGCTAGGCACGGGGGCGTGTTCAGTGAGCATGCCCCGTGTCCATGTACCAGAACTGGGCATCTTTCTGCAGATGGTTGAGCACGGGGCGTGTTGGATGAGCACGGCCCCGTGCTGAACTTGCTGTAATGAAGAAAAATTGTCGGGTGGCCCTGTTTTTGTGCATGGGGTGTTGGTTCAATTTTCCCTTGGTATCCTTCACCATCCCGAGTGTGTTTTGACCATTACAACATCATCCAAACACCAAATTAATTAAAACCATCATTCATTCAAATAGAGTAAGTTACATAATAATCCTAATAAATTAAAATTCTAGATAAATAGGTCAAAAGAAACACAAGAAGTCTAAACCAAGAAGTTCTAGCCTAAAGTTTATTCTATTAGTAAAATTTCCGAAAAGATAATTCTCTCGGTTGGATGCAGCTCGAAAAACTTCTTCCTCCCGATATGGGTCCCTCATACGTCGGCGAGCCACTCCTCTATCTCCTTGACGGGTGGTCCGTAGGACAACCCTTAAGTACCTTAAAAAGATTAAAATCCCATGCTTTACACGTTTAATTGTTTGAACTTGGTAACTACTAGTTGTTTGGACGTGCAGGTCCGAGTGTGTTTTGACCATTACAACATCATCCAAACACCAAATTAATTAAAACCATCATTCATTCAAATAGAGTAAGTTACATAATAATCCTAATAAATTAAAATTCTAGATAAATAGGTCAAAAGAAACACAAGAAGTCTAAACCAAGAAGTTCTAGCCTAAAGTTTATTCTATTAGTAAAATTTCCGAAAAGATAATTCTCTCGGTTGGATGCAGCTCGAAAAACTTCTTCCTCCGGATATGGGTCCCTCATACGTCGGTGAGCCACTCCTCTATCTCCTTGACGGGTGGTCCGTAGGACAACCCTTAAGTACCTTAAAAAGATTAAAATCCCATGCTTTACACGTTTAATTGTTTGAACTTGGTAACTACTAGTTGTTTGGACGTGCAGGTGTAAATGGAGCTTAAAAGGGAAGGAATTTGGAGCATCAATAAAAAATAAAATATTGGAATTGAAGAACTAAGAATATCACATGATAGAGGATGAAATTACGAGAACGTGGGCGAAAACGGCGAAGAAAACGGAGTTGAAACGAGAAAGTTATGAAGAAAGCAAGAAAACGAAATCTGGTGCCGCCGTAACCTACGGCCAGGAGCCGTAGGTTACGGCCCTCACTGTGTTTTCTGGTCCACCGTAGCTCAGTTCTGGCCCACCGTAAGAGTTTTATTGACCGTAACCTACGGCGGAGGGCCGTAGGTTACGGCTCTGACCTGCGTAAAAGTTGTAACTGCCCCATTTATTGGCATTTTATGATGTCTTTCGAGTACCAATGATTCCCATTCGGTTACATACACTTTAGAGACGAATTTTGGGTGTTCTTGAGGGCTTGAAACAATTTCTAAACATCTTGTTAGTGTTTTTAATCCATATGAACATTGAACTAATGGTGAAGATGGTTGTTCTAGCCATGAATGGCTAAACTCTTTATGGTCATCTTTAGTTGAAGGTTTGTAGAGACAATTGTGCTTGATTTCATATTTCTAGAATGGTAAAGTGAATTTATGTTTTATTTATCAGGGTGTGTTTTTATTTGCTTGTAAATTGTTGATGCTTATAATTATTCTATTTTGAAACCATACGTTCTTGGTGCCGTTGGCAATAGAGATATCATGGGTAGAACTAGGATCGGGTAAGGGTCAATTGGTCATCGGGTAACAACCTCACGTTCTAGGAATCTGAGTACTTAGTTCCCTTTTATCACAACAAGTAATTGCACATGAACTATGTCTATGTAGTTCCTTCTAGTGAATGATAGCACAAATGTTGAAGCAAACCGGAAACTAAAGATGGTCACTCGTCTCTAATTTGTTTACAACCAAAACACTTCCATTTTGCAATTAGAATAGTAGTCTTAGTTTTAAAAATCAACCAATCAAACCCACTCTTGAATTTATTTTATTTGCAATTAGATTAATTTAGTCAAGTTAGATATACACTTAGATAACATACATTCCACAAACTCCCTGTGTTCGATACCCACTTACCACTATCTATTTAGTAGTAATAATTGGATTAAATTTGATTGTGACCACGACATCACGTCAAATTTTGGCGCCGTTGCCGGGGAGTAGTGCGCAACGTGTGTTATTTTTTATCCTTTTTAGTTTTTTTATTTTTCTGGTTTACGCTGGGTGTGTTAGTGTGCAGGTATTTACAGGTGCATGCGTACTAGAAGCTCTCACAAGCTTTCACCATTGGCATTTGATCCGGAAATTGAGCGAACATTAAGAGGAAACATGATTTTGTTACGAGAAAACAAGTTTAGTGGTTCACCAACAACACCAACTACACCAATCATACCAATTCGATACATGGATCCACCACAACCACCACCCACTACGGGTGAACTTATACCACCTTTCATACCATCATCCAGTCAACCTTCACCAAACACTACCATACCAAACACCACTACCAATCCTATTTCACCTGATGATGCAACATCAACTAACACCACCCAATCCATTACCACTCAAGAAGAACCTTCACTTTCCTTTAACCCTTCTACTACAATTCCACCATTCACTCATTTCTTCCCAGTTTCAGGTCAATCATCCTCAACATATACGCTACCACAAGGTTCAACTGTCTTTCATGCTACGTCTACATTTAGACCATCGAACCAGTCGGGTTTTCAATATTCGACTCTTCCATTTGGGCAATCATCAGGTATAGGAGGAGATGGATACGAAGAGGGATATGAGGAAGAAGGATATGCATATATGGGTGATGGGGATCAAGGAGAACTTACTTATGTGTAAGGGCAAATTCAAAGAATGCCAAATGTTGGTGGGTTCCAACAACAATAAATTATACCACAAAACATTAGGCCAAGGCCACAAGGGCCACCAATGCAACGCCCTATACCAATGCAACAAGTTCGACCACAACATGTACAACCACAATTCCAAAGGCCAATTCAACACCCACCTATGCCACAACAACAATTTCAACAACCATTCGCACCACAAGGGCATATACCAAGACCAATGGGTCCTATTCGTCCGAGGGGTCGGTTGGGTGTTCCAAGAAGGCACCTTAGGGAACATGCGAGGGGTATTGAAGCGCATTTTAGGCCGATAATTACTCACGACCCTTCACCGGTAGTTATTCCTCACAACAACCAAGGAAGAACTTTTGAAGTAAGGACTAATTCCTTATAAAGTTTGCCGAAATATAAAGGGCTAGCAACGGAGGAGCCTTATTTCCATTTGGAGGCCTATGACTCAATTTGCAATACTCTTGGGAGTCAAGGTTTTTCGGCCGATGATGTCAAGTTAGTCTTGTTTCAATTTTCATTGGAGGATAAGGCAAAGAAGTGGTTCTATACTTTGCCTTCGGCATCTATTTATACTTGGGCGAAAATGCAACAAATTTTCCTAGACGAGTTTTACACCGCTCAAAAGACCAATGATGCTAGGAAGGGGTTGAGGAGTTTTCAACAACAACAAGGTGAGATGTTCCATGAGGCCTTTGAGCGTTTTAACATGATGATTAAGAATTGTCCTCACCATGGAATTGAACTTTGGGAATTGATGAACGCTTTTCATGAGGGGTTGAGTGCCGAAGATGCTCGCGACTTAATGTCTATTACCGGTGGCACTTTTGGTACGAACTATGAGCAAGACGATTGGGAGTCTTTGGAGCAAATGGCAATTACATCAAAGAGGAAAGCTCAAGCATCTAGGAGAGCACGACCGACCGTTACCCGAACACAAGTGCATGCGGTTGACGATGGTAATGTTCAAACTTCTAATCAAATTTATGATGTTTGTGCTATTTGCAATGAAATAGGTCATGCGGCTAAAAATTGCCAAGGAGCAGTAGAAGGGCAATATGAGGAAGTTCATGATGTGCAAGGTCAAGGAGGGTGTCACACCCCGACCGCGTAAAACAACAAATCGCGGCGGAAACATCGGGGCGTGTTGCAACAGAATTAATTGTTTCATAACCATGGCATACAAAGTTGTATTTTATTTATAAACAAAGGTGTTACATTGTTTCAAACAGGAAATTTAAAGAGTTCTGAACATAATTAAACATAGTCTATCTTCTTTTAAAGTCTAAGGCACAGGTCCGCCCTAGTATCATGATCAACATCCTATGGAAAAGCACCTGAAAACACATGTGAAAATAGGTACGTCAGCATAAAAATGCCTGTGAGATACATAGGTTTGTGAAAAATAGGATTCATGACTTATGTTTAAGAAAAATGTTTAGTCATGAACCTTGTAATTTGCTTTGTCTTGTAAATCATTTGAAAACAATAAGATCAGATGATATGTATAAGTAAATGTCAGGTTAAATAAATAACCATGTAAAAATGTGTTTGTATAAGATAAGTTGTTTGTAAATAAATGTCTTGTGAAAAGTATGTTATTTGTATAAAATGTTCTATGTCTCAAACTGAAATGATTCAAATAACGTTACGCCATATAATACCATACAAACACTTATATATAGGAAGTACCAGCGGCGTATCCACCATGCTTGTATCATATTACACACGCATCGTTACTTAATCACTTAATCAAACCAAACCAACCAATGTAAGAAGTCTATGTTTAATTCAATTGTCAAATGTATTGAATAATATGTCAAATGTAAATCATGTCAAATGTCTATGTCAAATATCCATGTCAAATGTCTATGTCAAATATCCATGTCAAATGTCTATGTCAAAATGTCATGTATGGCAAGTGAAATGTCTCAAACTAAACCATATGTACAAAAACAAAGTATTGAAGTAAAACTTAGTTTAAATCAAAGCTATGTTTTGTGTAAATGCATGCAACTATTTAATATGAACATTTATGCGGTATTGTGAATATGCATACATCCAAGCCTGGCAACTGTGGTGATAAACCCTTTAAACAAATTAAAGGTCTATCTGTCTTAATGTCAACGAATTCGGTCATTCCTTTCTGTCCCCTTACCCTGGGATGTCCGGAACAGGAGTTGTCAATTCCTATGGTACCACTACCTACTAACGAACGGCATGATCGGTGTTAATGAATGTATTGTCCCATGTAAACAAACCAAATGTCATACCAATATGTAAGCATGTGAAAACAATGCACTAAGTATGTAATCAAATGAACATACATAGCGTGAAATGTCATGTAAAACGATGTACTAAGTAATGCACACAATGGGCACACCTAGCATGAAATGTAATGTAAAACAATGTACTAAGTAATGCACACAATGGGCATACCTAGCATAAAATGTAATGTAAAACAATGTACTAAGTAATGCACACAATGGGCACACCTAGCATGAAATGTAATGTAAAACAATGTACTAAGTAGTGCACACAATGGGCACACCTAGCATAAAATGTAATGTAAAACAATGTACCAAGTAATGCTCACAATGGGCATACCTAGCATAAAATGTAATGTAAAACAATGTACTAAGTAATGCACACAATGGGCACACCTAGCATGAAATGTAATGTAATCATGTACTATAATGTACTAACGAACATAGCAGTATATGATGTGAAAAACAGGAAAGCATGAAAGTAACAAGTAGGCACATGTGTTCCACCCCAAAACAGTTTGGAAAACAGTAAAAGAGGGGTCTATGTACTCACTTGAGATTGCTCAGATGTCTAAAGATAATCACCAAGTAATGCTATAGATCTCGGAATCAAACGGCACCTAATATAGGTAACTATGTTAATAACCGGACCTTAATCGGATGATTGGATAGAATGAGGTTTCGTAAACCAAACGAGTGTAGAGACTCGTGTCATTTGGTTTAACAAAGCCTACATGCTAAATGAAACTTAACATAATCGTTTACGACCCATTACGACCCGTTTAGGAAGCTTATGCTACTTTAACGTGTCGTGCGCGTGAAACGCGTTCGGACCGCCTAACTAGCCCTATGACAAGTGTTATATGCCTAAACATGTTACATAATCAGTTATGTGATAAAGGTTTAGGTTACATATGCTTAATTACCAATTATACATGAAAAGGGTATTCTGGTAATTTACCTAAGGCATATAAACTACCTATCATACAACTACTTAAACGATGTGACCATAGGGTATAACCTCGAAAGGTTATTCCCTACCTACTATGGTCACCTAATGTGTTTGGTCGGATCCTAATGATCGACCAAACTGGGTCGGGTTCGAAGGTATAGGCGATTTATTAGATCGCCTACCCTACGACCCTAGACAACGTGGTAATCAGTGGGCATAGTCCCAAGGGACTATGACCAACGTGATTACACTCACGTTGCGAAGTTCAAACGAACTTCGCATTGACCATTACTGGTCAACGCTGAAAGTCAAACAAAGTTTGACTTTCTGACTCGAAAAGCAGTAAAAATAAGGAAAAGAACGAAAGAATACTTACGAAGGGTCCCCGAATGCTAAACTCGATTCGAAAATCTCAGGTATGAAACAAACGTTTCAACTTAGAGTTTCTCAAATCAAATTTCTTGTAATTTTTGAAGCATGGGGGTGGGGTATTTATAGTTTTAGGTCCACCGTTAGGATCGTTTCATGGAAAACGTGCCATGATCCAAGCCGTACATGTGTTGGAAGCTTATGGTAACTAAAATTCCATCCTTATCACATGACTAGACAATTAGGAACATGTGGTTGTGGATTAAACATGTGAAATCTGCTGTTAGAAACAATGCATCTGGTCTGGAGACCCCATACGCATCGTATGGTATATATACCATACGCATCGTATGGTGCAAGTTTGGCAGAATTACAGTTTTGGTCCCTGAACTGTATTTAGGCCATTTTTGACACGTTTAAGGCCCGTTAACCCCATTTCAAAGCTCAAAAATGAAGTTAAAGTATAGGGAACTTAAAATGTGCGCAAAAATATCACGAATGTCAGTTCGTTTGGCCGTACGGTCGCGATGTTCGGTTAATTACGACGGAACACGCATAAGCGCGAAAAACGATCCAAATGACGCGACGAATGGATTTTTCTAATGGCGAACACTAAAATAAAATATAGTCATGCTCACATAAATTTTTGGATGTCCGGATGTATTCAGAACGTAAGTTATGCGCGAAAATGCAAACTTGTGCACTTTTTGACACTTTTAGTCCCTGAATGACCCAAAAGTTTATTTTAGCACACCGAACCCCTCAAAGCCTATTTCTAAGCTATGTAAAGGATATTTAAGGTGTGTTTAACTTATGGTTATGTTCCAGAATGTTCGTTACAGTTCAAATTGACATACTTTCGCAGTTTGTCATATTTAGTCCCTGTAAGCGAATTAACTTGTTTTTGCCATACCAAAGCCTTCAAAACTTATTTCTAAGTTATGTAAAGGTTATTTAAGGTATGTTGAGTATATGTTGATGTTCCGGAGTATTTCTCGCATTAAACTGAGTACGTTTACGCACTAGTTTGCGTATAACTCTCAAGAAAGCGATGTAGAGTTTGAAATTACATAAAAGTCAAAACATGAAAAATGTAAAACATAACAAAACAAACATTGTGATCAAATAACATTGTTTTATTGATAATAGAACTGTTAATAGTGATTACAAGCACAGTTGTTACAGTCTCCCCTACTTGTGGAAATTTCGTCCCGAAATTTATTTAGAGGAAACTCGTGGAAAAAGATGTGGATATTTCGCTTTCATTTGATCTTCGCGTTCCCAAGTAAACTCAGGTCCACGTTTAGCTTCCCAGCGAACTTTGACCAAAGGAATGCGCTTGCGTTTAAGCCACTTGACTTCACGTTCCATGATTTCCACTGGTTTCTCAACAAATTTCAGTGTTTTGCCAACACGAATTTCGTCAAGCGGTATGGAGAAGTTCTCATCAGCTGTACACTTCTTGAGATTGGACACGTGAAAAGTTGGATGAACATTTCCAAGTTCAGGAGGTAACTCAAGTCTGTAGGCTACCTTTCCGATTCTTTCGACGATCTTGAATGGTCCAACGTATCTAGGTGCAAGTTTTCCTTTCTTTCCAAATCTGATCACACCTTTCCAAGGTGAGACCTTAAGTAATACTCGATCACCGACTTGAAATTCCAAGGCTTTGCGTTTTGGGTCCGCGTAAATCTTCTGACGGCTTCTAGCTGCCTGAAGGTTATCACGAACTTTCTTGACCTTGTCAGTTGTCTCTAAAATGAGGGCAGGTCCAGTAAGTTGAGCCTCGCCAATCTCATTCCAGCAGACTGGTGAACGACATTTTCGACCATAGAGAGCTTCGAAAGGAGCCATTTTGATGCTAGTGTGATAACTGTTGTTGTAGGAGAATTCAATCAATTTCAGATGTGAATCCCAGCTACCACCAAAATCGATCACACAAGCTCTTAGCATATCCTCCAGAGTCTGGATTGTTCTCTCAGATTGACCATCCGTTTGCGGATGATAAGCTATGCTTAGATTAAGTTGGGTCCCCATAGCAGATTGCATGGTTCTCCAAAAATGAGAAGTGAAACGAGCATCTCTGTCAGAAATGATGTTCAAAGGAACACCATGTCGAGCTACAATTTCATCTACATAGATTTGAGCAAGTCTGTCAGTAGGAAAATCCTCACGGATTGGCAAGAAATGTGCTGACTTTGTAAGACGATCAACGACTACCCAGATGGCATCATGACCTTTCTTTGTGCGCGGGAGTTTGGTAACAAGATCCATAGTAATGTTTTCCCATTTCCAAACTGGGATCTCTGGTTGTTCCAATAAACCAGAAGGACGCTGATGTTCAGCCTTAACCTTAAGACAAGTAAGGCATTTGGATACGTATAAGGCAATGTCTTTCTTCATACCAGGCCACCAATAATGAATACGAAGATCCTTATACATTTTATCTGAGCCCGGATGAATAGAATAACGAGACTTATGGGCTTCATCCATAAGCAAGGTACGAAGATCATCCTGGCTTGGGACCCACAAACGGTCCATGAAGTAATATGATCCATTGTCCTTCAGTTCCAAAGCAGGTGTTAGGTGGTAAGGAAATTCCTTATCCATCAAACCTTGTGAAACACAAGATTGTTGAGCTTGAGCAATGCGTGCTTGAATATCGGATCGAGCTTGAATAACAGTCTGAACACGTACACAATGAAGTTTAGTACGTTCCTTACGACTCAATGCATCAGCCACGACATTCGCCTTACCAGGATGGTAGCGAATTTCGCAGTCATAGTCGTTTAAGAGCTCAACCCAACGTCGCTGTCTCATGTTGAGTTCTTTCTGGTTGAAGATATGCTGAAGACTTTTGTGGTCTGTGAAAACCACACATTTTGTACCGTACAAATAGTGTCTCCAGATCTTGAGAGCAAAGACAACTGCACCTAACTCAAGATCATGAGTGGTGTAGTTCTTCTCATGTATCTTCAATTGTCTTGATGCATAGGCTATGACTTTGTTCCTTTGCATCAGAACACAGCCAAGACCCAATTTAGATGCATCACAATACACGACAAAATCATCATCACCCTCAGGTAATGATAGAACAGGCGCATCGCAAAGCTTCTGCTTCAAGTGTTGAAAAGCTTCCTCTTGTTTGAATCCCCAATAAAATGGCATTTTCTTCTGAGTTAGAGCAGTTAGAGGAACTGCAATCTTTGAGAAGTTTTCTATGAAGCGGCGATAATAACCCGCTAGACCAAGATGTAACACCTGTGCCTCCACGGCCATCAAACAAATACCAAACCAATGAAATATTATATTTCATACTTGGGATTTGTAAAAATATGTGTATCATTTGCACATATCAATTCTTGTTCAATTTCAAACTCTAAATCGCTTTCTGGAAGGTTATACGCGCACCGATGCGTAAATATAACCAGTTTAAAGCAACAAACACTCCGGAATAGTGACATTGGCTTAACATACCTTAAATAACCTTTACATAACTTAGAAATAAGTTTTGAAGGCTTTGGTATGGCAAAATCAAGTTAAATCGCTTACAGGGACTAAAGTTGACAAACTGCGAAAGTATGCCAATTTGAACTGTAACAGACAATCCGGAACATGACCATAAGTTAAACACACCTTAAATATCCTTTATATAGCTTAGAAATAGGCTTTGAGGGGTTCGGTGTGCTAAAATAAACTTTTGGGTCATTCAGGGACTAAAAGTGTCAAAAAGTGCACAAGTTTGCATTTTCGCGCATAACTTACGTTCTGAATGCATCCGGACACCCAAAAATTTATGTAAGCATGACTACATTATATTTTAGTGTTCTCCTTAAGAAAAATCCATTCGTTGCGTCATTTGGATCGTTTTTCGCGCTTATGCGCATTCCGTCGTAATTAAGCGAACATCGCGTTCGTACGACCAAACGAACCATCATCCGACATATTTTTGAACATGTTTCAAGTCCACAATGTTTAGGCATCATTTTAGGGCCTTAAAGTTGGCTTTACGGGCCTTAGAAGTGTCGGAAATGGCCTTAAACACGTGCAGGGACCTAAACTGTCATTTCTGAAACATATGTGCAGATCAGAGGCCCCAAGCGGCCCGCATTGTGTTTGCCTAAATCTAAAGCGGGCCGCATTAGCCCTTCTGACCAGATTCAATGTTTGTTTTGCAACTTGCAACTGAATTGATTCGTGTCCACACGTTTCCTATCGTCTAGTCAGCGGATAAGAACAACATTTTAGCCAACACAACATTGTGACAAGTGTACGGCCTTGATCGTTTCCCCTTTTCCAAGAAACGATCCTAACGGTTACCCGAAAACTATATATACCCCATACCCCCCATTGCTATTCTTACAAGAATTCTGATTTTGAGAGCTCTAAGTTGAAACCATTGTTTCATACCTGAGTTCTTGAAGTCGGGATTAGCATTCGGGGACCCTGGGTTAGTATTCTTTCGTTCTTTTCCTTATTTTTACTGCTTTTCGAGTCAGAAAGTCAAACTTTGTTTGACTTTCAGCGTTGACCAGTAATGGTCAATGCGAAGTTCGTTTGAACTTCGCAACGTGAGTGTAATCACGTTGGTCATAGTCCCTTGGGACTATGCCCACTGATTACCACGTTGTCTAGGGTCGTAGGGTAGGCGATCTAATAAATCGCCTATACCTTCGAACTCGACCCATTTGGTCGATCATTAGGATCCGACCAAATACATTAGGTGACCATAGTGTAGGGAATAACCTTCCGAGGTTATACCCTATGGTCACATCGTTTAAGTAGTTGTATGATAGGTAGTTTATATGCCTTAGGTAAATTACCAGAATACCCTTTTCATGTATAAATGGTAATTAAGCATATGTAACCTAAACTTTTGCCACATAACTGATTATGTAACATGTTTAGGCATATAACACTTGTCATAGGACTAGTTAGGCGTTCCGAACGCGTTTTACGCGAACGACGCGTTAAAGTAGCATAAGCTTCCTAAACGGGTCGTAATGGGTCGATAAGACTTAGGTTAAGTTTCATTTAGTATGTAGGCTTTGTTAAACCATATCATATGAGTTCCTACACTCATTTGGTTTACAAACCCTAATACTACCCAATCTTCCGATTTAGGTCCGGTTAATTAACATAGTTACCTATATTAGGTGCCGTTTGATTTCCGTGATCTCTAGCATTGTTTGGTTGTTACTCAAGGACTACTGAGCATTCTCAAGTGAGTACATAGACCCCTCTTTTACTGTTTTCCAAACTGTTTTGGGGTGGAACACATGTGCCTACTTGTTACTTTCATGCTTTCCTGTTTTCACATCATATACCGACTATGTTTGTTAGTACATTATAGTACATGATTTACATTACTTTTCTGCTATGTATGTTGACTGATAACATGCTAAGCACATTGATTTACATTACTTTTTCTGCTAGGTATGTTGACTGATAGCATGCTAGCACATTGATTTACATGACTTTTCTACTTTGTATGTTAACTAAGCATACTTAGTACATCATTTTTACATTGCATCTCTGTTGCATATGTTTACTCAGCATATGGACACATTGTTTTACAGTGCATCTCTGTTGCATATGTTCCAGTAACATATGGACACATTGTTTTACAGCTCTACCTTGTATGTTTACTCTAGCATACTAGGTACATTATCTTCATCACATGCTTACATTTTGGTATGACATTTGGTTTGTTTAACGGGTCTATATAACATTCATTAACATTTGCTACGCCGCTCGGGAGTAAGTAGTGGTACCATAGGACTTGACAAATCCCATTCCTGACATCCCGGGTTTGTTTGGATGTAAGGAATGACTGAATCCGAATACAATTCTTTTGATAACCTTGACTGAAAGGGTTATCCGACTGTCTCAAGGCTTGAATGTTTGCGTTTAACATACTGCATAAGTGTTCATATTCAGTATAGCATGCATATGTCTTACAAAACATAACTTTGATTTAAACCAGTTTTACTTCAATACTTTGTTTTGTACATTTTTACTTATGGTTTAAGTAGTCTAAATTTTACTTACCATACATATCATTTTGGTTACATATTACATGATTTACATTGATCATGCATTTACACAAAACATAACATTGATTTAAACCGAGTTTTACTTCGATACTATGTTCTTGTGCATATGGTTTAGTTGATACCTTTCACTAGCCATACATATCATTTTGGTTATACATTACTTGACTACTTTTGGACTATCAACATTTGACATGGTTTATACAAGGACTTTTGACTATTGGTTTAAACATAGACATTTGACTTGGATATTTGACATAGACATTTTGACATGATTTACATCTTGACATAAACATTTTACATTGTTTGGTTTGGTATGATTAAGTGATTAAGTAACGATGCGTGTGTAATATGATACAAGCATGGTGGATACGCCGCTGGTACTTCCTATATATAAGTGTTTGTATGGTATTACATGTCGTCACGTTATTTGAATCATTTCAGTTTGAGACATAGAACATTTCATACAAATAACATACTTTTCACAAGACATTGATTTATAAACAACTTATCTTATACAAACACATTTTACTTGGTTATCCATTTAACCTTACATTTATTTATACTTATCATCTGATCTTATCGTTTTTCGAATGATTTAAAGACAAAGCAAATAACAAGGTTCATGACTAAACATTTTCTCAAACATAAGTCATGAAACCTATTTTCACAAAACCTATGTATCTCACCGGCATTTTTATGCTGACGTACCATATTTTCACATGTGTTTTTCAGGAAATGAAGCATAGGATTGATCAAGATACACTTAGGCGGACATGGGCCTTAGTGACAATAAAAGATGCAGACTAGTTAATTATGTTGTATTTCCTTGTTTGTTAAGACATTGTAACACTTCTAATGAATAAAACGAAATTTCAATTGCCATGGATTTGAAACATTAATTCTGTTACAACACTCCCCGATGTTTCCGCCACGTTTTGTATGTTCCACGTGGTCGGGGTGTGACACAAGAAAAGAACGAACTTCAGTAGGAGTAGTAGGTGTATCCCAATCCTTAATCGCACTGATCTTGGAGGGATCTACATGAATACCTCGTTCGTTGATAACATGCCCCAAAAATTGAACTTCTTTAAGCCAAAATTCGCACTTGGAGAATTTTGCGAAAAGTTGTTCTTTCTTTAGGAGTTCAAGAGTAAGACGAAGATGTTGCTCGTGGTCAGCTCGCGTCTTAGAGTAAATCAAGATATCGTCAATAAAAACAATGACGAACTGATCCAAATAAGGTTTGCAGACCCTATTCATTAAGTCCATGAAAACAGCCGGAGCATTAGTCAAACCGAATGGCATGACTGTGAATTCGTAATGTCCATAACGAGTACGGAACGCTGTCTTCGGAATGTCTTCTTCTTGCACCCGAAGTTGATGATATCCGGAACGCAGATCAATCTTCGAAAAATAAGAAGCGCCTTGTAACTGATCAAAGAGATCATCGATGCGAGGTAGAGGATATCGATTCTTGATGGTAAGCTTGTTAAGCTCACGATAATCGATACACATCCTAAAGGATCCATCCTTCTTCTTGACAAAAAGAACGGGAGCACCCCAAGGTGAAAAACTAGGACGTATAAAACCTTTGTCAGAGAGCTCCTGAAGCTGTTTGGACAACTCTTGCATCTCAGACGGTGCAAGACGATATGGAGCTCTGGCAATGGGATTTGCACCAGGTACGAGATCAATACGGAACTCGACTTGGCGTACTGGAGGTAGACCAGGTAAATCTTCAGGGAACACTTCAGAATAATCCCGAACGACAGGAATATCTGAAATAGACTTACCCTTGCCTTTATCTTCTGTAACATGTGCTAAGAAAGCCACATAGTTCTTCTGCAGATACTTCCGAGCTTTAAAACAAGACATGAGTTTGAGACCACTGGTAGGCTTCTCACCTTGAACCTGCAGGATCTCGCCTGTCGAAAGCGGCACACGAACAATCTTCTTAGAACAAACTATCTCTGCGTGATGCTTGGATAACCAATCCATTCCCACAATGACGTCGAAGCTTCCAAGTTGCATAGGCGCGAGGTCAATAGGAAAAAGATGGTCGTTAAGATTCAACTGGCAGTTGTGAAGAACAGAATCAAGAATAATGGGTTCACCACTAGCAACTTCTACTGTCAAAGATTTGCCTAGTTTCGTTCTAGACACGCGAAGAATTTGCTCAAAAGATAATGACACGAAACTCTTATCGGCACCGGAATCGAAAAGAACAGATGCAGGCTGATTATTAATAAAGAACGTACCGTTCACCACATTATCGTCAGCCTGTGCCTCTTGGGCATTCATGTTAAAAACTCGGCCTCGAGCCGGAGCCGGATTCTGGTTCTGGTTGGCTAGCCTTGGGCACCGATTCCTATAGTGGGTCAGATCCCCACAATTGTAACAAGCACCTGGTGGGTATTGTGGTCTTGCAGCTTGACCCTGTTGCTGAGCAACTTGTTGAGCCGGGTTCTGAACCGCGGGATTCTGAGCAGATCGACAAA
>JARYGA010015273.1:0-22558 GCA_030545235.1 Helianthus tuberosus | reverse complement strand
GAAATCCATCAGATCTGAACCTTTCTTGATAAGATGAGGTCACACTTCATTGTTCATAAGAACTTCGGACGGGTTCTTTGGTGTAATCCAACTCTTAACTGCTTCGATCTTCATGGGGTCGACGTGAATACCTTGACTATTGACAATGTGACCGAGAAATTGAACCTCCTCAAGCCAAAATTCGCACTTGGAGAACTTGGCATAGAGGCGATTTCCTTGGAGTAGTTCAAGCACCAAACGAAGATGTTGCGCGTGTTCGGCTTTTGACTTAGAATAGATCAGGATATCATCGATAAACACGATGACGAGGCGATCGAGAAAGGGTTTACACACGCGATTCATTAGATCCATGAAAACTACGTGGGCGTTAGTTAGACCAAAGGGCATAACAACAAATTCATAATGGTCGTATTGGGTTCGAAAAGCGGTTTTGGGTATGTCATCCTCTTGAATTCGTAACTGGTGATAGCCGGAGCGTAGATCGATCTTGGAAAAACATGTAGCACCTTGTAATTGATCAAACAAGTCATTGATTCGAGGTAAGGGATAGCGATTCTTGATTGTCAGCTTATTGAGTTCCCTGTAATCGATGCACATCCGGAACGATCCATCCTTCTTTTTGACGAAAAGTGTTGGTGCACCTAGTGTCTGTTAACTTCGTCTTAATTGAGTCTTGTGTCTAGATAGGATGAACGAGCACATAATAGGATAGAAATTAGGGTTTGTACATATGTTAGTGTGGTATTTCACTTGAATGTAACAAGGTGCTGTTCAAGCGAAATCAACTTATGTGATTTCGCTTGAAACCAATTTGTGTAATCCTCAAGCGAAATTTCCATTACTATATATAAGTGTTGTGTGTCTTCATTTGTAACAGTTGAAGCTAAACCTAGTCATTGTGTGTGAGTCGAGGTGCTGCCGGATTTTACTCAGAAATCATTGTAAAGGCTCAGAAATCAGTAATAGAAAAGAAAGTTAATAGGAACAAGCTGTTTTGTAGTTGTGTACTTTGATTCCGCTTTAGTAAATGATTGTGAACTGCTCAACTTGACTGTTTAGGGTCACCGATCGATCCAACAAGTGGTATCAGAGCTCAGGACGAGGAGTTCATACCATTACAGCTTGATTTCTTCGGATTCTCATACTTCTACCCATTCTTTTCTGATTTGAACATATTTCAGCGGTGAAAATGACCTGAATTTGTCATATATCAAGTGAATCACTGTGTTAACTAATCCCTGAGAGTTTTGTACTTTAATTGAATAAAGATTGGATAAAACTTGTTATTTCGCTTCAAAAGTTGTTCGAAAAAGATGACATCATCAGATTCTGCTTGAAAAGTTTCAAGCGAAACCTCACAAAATGCTTATTCTGCTTGAGAATTACGTCTGATTTCGCTTGAAAGTTTGATTCCGCTTGAAAATACTAGTGTAATTTCAAGCGAAATCTAATCAAATTCATATTTCGCTTGAAAAGTCTGATCTCGCTTGAAAATTCTAGTGTTTCGCTTGAAGCTATTCGGCTTCAAACTGATTTCGCTTGAACTTGTTGTTTTTCAAAACTTAAAAATTTTTTCTAAGTGTTTGCTGATTTTTCAGGTACGTACAAGATGGATGATCTATTCATGAATCTATTTAGTGATATGTATGCCTTTGCTGGAAATTCTGGAGACGATACTTCTCCTAGCAACACCAATGAGAATACGTCAAGTGCAAAGAAAAGCTTATCAGATGCTTTGGGAGTTGAAAGTGCTTTTGGAACATATAACAAACCCCCGAAGTTGATGGCTATCAAAGAATACAGTCGGTGGGCCAAGAAGTTTGAAGAATGGTTGAAGGCCTTTGCGTATCCTAGCTGGAAGAGTCTAAAGAATGGATACATTGATGGAGGCAAAACTGGTGAAATCTTGACATCAGCTGAAGATATAGAATCGTTTGTTGCTGAGCAAAAATGCGTCACACTGCTGTTTCAGTATGTTCAAGAAGATATAATATCTTTGATCGAGTACAAAAATTCTACAGATCTCTGGCAAAAGTTGAAAGTTAAATGTTTGGGAAGTGCAGAAATAGTGAAAAACAAAAAGAAAATACTAAGAAAAGAGTTTGATTTATTTAGGTGTTTAAAGAATGAATCAGTTTGTAAAATGATTGAGAGGTTTGGGCATCTGAAGCTGGAACTGGCAAGACATGAAATTTTCTATTCTCAAGAAGAGCTAATCGACAAATTGTTTGATTCATTGCCAGATGAGATGGATTGGCAATATTATGCTTTGATGTTGAAGAATACGATCAAGTCTGAGGAGCTTACAGTGGATTTGTTGATTGAAAGACTAGAGAGTCACGAGCTGGAGATAAAGAAAACACACAAAGTCAATCACTCGTCATATCAACAGAACTTGGATTTGTATTATCCAAAAAGCATGATGCCAAAGAATACATCTCCCAAGACAGCTTTTTCTGCTGAGAATTCCAACACTTCTAGCAAAGAGAGTCAAAGCAGTGGATTTCACAGTGGTTCTTCGTCACATTCAAGCCAATCAGATGCAAAGAACCTATTTCAATGCAATATCGTTGTAGACTTAAAGAATGCTCAAAACTTCAGCGAGGAGTCGGCAAAGCAACATATGGTTTTCCTAGCTTCTGTGCTAGAATCGTATGAAAGCCTAGTAGCAGGGAAGATTGGCAACACCAACCTGACAAAAGAAGATTACGATCAGATAGATCCTAAGGAGATGGAATTGATCGACATAAGATGGTGTATGGCCAGTGCAGTTCGTCGGGCACAGCGTTTCATGGAGATAACTGGAAGAAAGTCTATTGGTGGACCATCTACCAAGTTGGGCTTTGACAAGTCTAAAGTGACATGTTTCAAGTGTAAACAGAAAGGTCACTTTAAGCGTGAATGCTGAAATGCTTATGCTGATGAGTCTGAAAACCTGTTCAGAGAAGATTATTACAAGAAAGCGATTTATCATCAGAATAAATCAGAATCGCCAAGAATGAAGCAGCTTGAGGATAACAAAGAGAAATCCAGAGCTCTTGCTGTGATTCATGACGATGAAGGTTTCGACTGGAGCGAGTTGTTACCTGAAGAGGATGCGGTTGGATATGCTTTCATGGCAAAATCTGGTGAACCTGTTCCTTTTAAAGACAACAGAAATGAAGAACAGAAGTATGGTTACAGAAAGATGATAGCTCAGAACAGAATGATCAGAATATCTGGTATCTATCTTGAAGCAAAAAGAGCGAGGAGATGGGATCCAGACAGAGAATGTTATCTTGACCCCATGGGAAACATTGCTATTGATGATAAGACTCTCGATCTTGAAACCATAATTCAACAAATTGCTGATGAAGAAGAGTATTGGCAAAGAAAATGGTGGGGATGCGGTGAAGAAAAAGAAGAGAAAGAGAAAGAAGAGAAAGAAGAAAAGCCAAAGAAGGTTGATAATGGGATCATTGACACGACTAAAGAGTTGAATGCTGAAAACATGGGAAAGATGGCTGACAAGGTGCTGGTTGCTAAGGCACTTGAGGTAGACTCTAAGTCTGTATCTGAGTCTAAACGCCAGGTCAGTACAAATGCGTCAACGACTGAGTCAGGTAAGAAAGTCAATGGTTTGTAGTACAATCACTTATCTCAATGGTAAGAAAGTTGATGATCTGACTGCTAGAGTCCGAAGTGTTGAGGATCAGATCCTTAACCGTGACAAAATGCTGAAAGCTTCAACTGATAGAATAAAAGAACTGAATGAGAAAATCGAAACTGATAAAATTGATGTAGAAAGAGTTAGGAAAGAAAATGAAAAACTAATTCTTGAAAATCGTCAAATTTCTGAAAGTTTTGAGAAGCTAAAACGCACGGTGAAAGATTCTGATGATAGAAATGGTAAAACATACAAAGAAAATTGTCAATTGCAAAGTGTTTTGAGGGTTAAAGAAGAATTAATCAACCAACAACTGGATGAGATTGCTAAGTTGAAGCTTCAATTTCAAGAAGCCAAAATTGAAAATGAACGCATCCAGTTGAAATTAACCAGTTACAACTCTGCAAGCTTTGTTTTACAACACATTGTTCCTAAACCTATTGGGAAAAACAAAGCGGGCGAAGATGTTTACTCGGATGGAACTGGGGTTGGGTTTCATCAGGTTCCACCGCCAGTTTTAAACAATTATTCAAAGAAAAAGTCCGGGTTGGTTAATGATGAAGATGAAAATGAGGTTAAACTTCCAGAGTCGATTGATGTGACATTTTCTTCGTCATCATCTGATGATAGTGTGCAAACTGATATTGTGAAAGGCATGGCTGAAAGTGTTTTGAAGTCTGATAGTGATTCAGTTGAGGATGAAGAGTGTTTTCTGGACAATTACATTCCGAAACCAAAATCCAAAAACAACTTATGTGATGAACCGGGTCTTGTTATGTACAAGATGGCTGGATCTGATAAGTTGTATTCGGATTCTGAGTTTTCTCTGGAGAATGTTAATGTGAACAAATTGAAAAACGTTTTCAAACTGGTTGAAATTAATTTATCTGAAGTAGAAGGTTTGAATCAGACAAAGAGGCAAATGAATTTTGAAAAAGATAAAGCTTACTACAAGAAACCTGTTGTTCCACCATGTTTTTATAATAACAATCGAAACAAATGGTCGGGTGGTTATCAGGGTGGTAAGAGTTATCAGAAAAAGAGTTTTCAAAACAAGAAGTTTGCTGAGAAAAAGGTGTTTGTGAACAGTTCAAGTTCACTTTCTGATGAAGAATCTGAGATTTTTTCGAAATCAAATGAAGATTTTTTTGCAAAGAAGGCCTCACAACCTCAGTCTGAAGGCACAAGTCGAGTAGTTGATACTCGTACATGTTTTAGATGCAACAAAGTTGGTCACATTGCAAGAAATTGCATCAATTTCAAGCCTAAGACTGAAGTTGTTGAGAATCAAAAGAAGAAGGGTGATGCAAAAGGAAAAGCTCCAATGGTTGTTGAGAAAATTTTGAAAAATGAGAAAACAAAAGTCAAAATTGAACCTGTTAAGAAATTGGTAACTAAAAATGACAAATTCTATAAACGGGTTGCTCCATCTCAACAAACATGGAAGCCAAAAGTAGTTGAAAAACCAAAGGTTTCAGAGTTGGAAAAACAATCGTCTTCTACCACTCCGGTAAAGATGAATGTTCCTTTTGATTATTATGAAAAATTGGAGAAACACTCTTCTACTTCATCAGAGAAGAAGAATTTTCAAAAGAAAGATCAACCAACTGGTCAACTTAAGATAGATGAGTTTTTCTTATACAAAAAGGTTGAGGTTGGATCAGAAGAAAGCTTAAAGATGAATGATAAAAATTTTCCGCCACTTTACACTGCTAAAACTCACAATAAAGTCAAGTTACTCGAGTCAAAAGAGGCTTGGGTGGCATCAAAATCTCACTAAATATTTGTGATATGTGCAGGAGCTTCAGAGATCCGTTTCACGATGGATTATGGATAGTGGAGCTTCTCGGCACATGACGGGGAAGACAGCATTGCTGTACGATGTTAGAAATTTCAATGGTGGTTATGTGGGATTCGCAGGAAATCAAGGTGGTAGAATAATTGGAGAAGGAACGTCATCCAATGGGATTGTTACGTTGCTGAGCTGGAGAATAATCTGCTGAGTATCTGGCAGATTTGTGATAGGATGTATACCACGCACTTTACAGACAAAGAATGTTTGATCTTGAAACCAGGATTTGTTATCCCCGAAGAGTGGATTATCATGAGGGCACCTAGAGTGAATGATCTGTGCGTGTTGGACATGAGCGTAGCTACTACAACCACGGGTCAAGTTCACTGTTTTGTGTCTAAAGCAACGGAGGAAGAATCACAGTTGTGGCACCGCAAGATGGGGCATATTCATCTTAGAAAAATGAATCACTTGGTACACAATGATTTAGTTTTGGGTGTTCACATTAAACGTTTTCATCTGGAAGGGGAGTGCATTAGTTGCGTCAAAGGCAAGCAAAAGAAGAAATCACATCCTCAAAAGAAAGTCAATTCAGTATCGAGACCTTTAGAGAGACTTCAAATGGATCTTTTTGGTCCAGTGAACGTCAAAAGCATCACGGGAGATTACTATTGTTTGGTTGTCACGGATGATTTTTCAAGGTTTTCATGGGTTTCATTTCTGAAGACGAAAGATGAGACGTTTGATAGTTTGATGGCGTTGTTCAGGAAAATTGAAAACTTGTACCAAAGGCGTATCAGAAGAATCAGAAGTGATAATGGTACTGAGTTCAAGAACAGAAAGATGGAAGAATATTGTGATGAAAGAGGTATATTGCATGAATTTAGTGCTCCTTACACTCCGCAGCAGAATGGAGTAGCAGAAAGAAAGAACAGGACGCTAATTGAAACGGCTAGGACGATGCTTGCTGATTCAAAGCTACCAGTTAATTTTTGGGCAGAAGCAGTATCCGCCGCATGCTATACACTCAATCGGGTTCTCACTGTAAAGAAATTCAATAAGACGTGTTTCGAGCTGATTAATAACCGCAAGCCGAACCTGAAGTATTTAGAACCATTTGGGTCTCCCTGTACAGTTCTAGAGCCTTTTGGTAAATTTGGTCCAAAGAGCATTGAAGGAATTTAAACAATGATTTTACAATGTTAGTCTCTGATGAACCATTTGTAGAAATAACGTTTTTTATTTAAAAAAACTTTTCTCATTTCATTTCAAAACATCTTAAACAATTTCACTCAAACCATTTGTTCATCATATTCAGCACTAGGAATTTTGAATCTCAGTTCTCCAACACCAGTTGCCGAAAATATTTTTGAATTTTTCAAAATTTATGCTAAAACACACTAAAATCTTTTTGGATTTTTTATATAATAAAATGCCGTAAAGAAATATTTACAAACAATATTTTTGTGAGTTCGTGTAAGAGAATCATATCAGTTTATGACAAGTCACAAGTACCGTTGAGCTTAGTTACACATTAAGAATTAAACAATTCACTTAGATTGCCGATATATTGATTCACTTAAATTTTCACACAAATTTCAACTGATTCAGGATATGAGTTAGGTGTATTAAGAACTTAAACTCATTTATGTGTCCCACCTCTTGAATATACTCCCGTATCCAGATCCCAATATTCAGTCTTACAGGTGAGTATACCACAGATGATATCTGTAAGGGATTAGATGCGAAACCGTGAGAGCTCAGGTCAGAACTTCCGTTCAGCAGAGAGATGACGGCTCGACTTTTGGTGGGTCCCCTTTAGAGGATCTTTTTTACAACAGCAATGATTAGCAATTATATTGTCTCATCATTTTATGCTGAGGGCGGCACTATTTTCAAGCAAGCAGTAAAGTATTCTCCGGGGACTAGGCCATTGCTTCCGCAAAATCAGAAGTCCCGGGATAATACCCCAGATATCACTGAGTATAAAGACCTAGTATTTCAGAAAGAGAGATCTTTCAAACGAGATTTCAGGGGTTACCTATATATCCAAGTAGTGTTCCCCACAAAATAAGCAAGTTTGAATTTAAGTTTATATCCCGAAAAAACTTACTAAATGTGTAAAAACCTATCGGCATATCATCAGTGAGACCGTTTAACACTATTTAAACAATACATTTCTTTAGCATACTGTAACTGTCTACTGATGTACTATCATTTCCTCTTTTAGACACCAAAACTCATTTTTCATTTTATCATGTTTTTGTCTTTTTCAAATTTTCAAATGTTTTTGGATTTTCTGAAAAATTACTCCCCCTAAAATGCAAACACATTTTAGAAAAAATTGAAAACAAACTGTACAAGTAAATTGACAACCGATATTGAAACACTTCAAATCGCCATTCACTTGGCATAAACAATCAGAACTCCCCCTCACAACAAACTATTTTCCCATTGATTTCAAAACACTTAAGTTTGTTTTAATCAAATGGTTTTTCTAGAAAATAAGTTTTGTTGATTGATTTTACCATTTGTAGGTTAGGGGTTTGCTTCATCACATTGTCTTTCAACCACTTGTAAGAAAGATAAATCAAGTACAAGTTAATGTCCCTGATTAATCATAAAAATTAAGTACCACCTGTAAGAATGATCCAATCAAGTTCAACCTAATGACCTTGATTAACCATTTGTAACACAAACTCTTTTTCAACCACATGGCTTACCAACCAACACCACATGTAAGTTGAATTCTCAAGATGCTGATTCCTACTCCTCACTTACCAACCTGGGAGTTCCGGCAAGTCATACTTGTGACCAATTTTCAATTTTTCAACAAACAATATTAGAAAGATGCCGATTCATGCTCCGCGATTACCAACTTGGGAGCTCCGGCAAGTCTAGGATTTTACTGTTCGTAGTAGGTACCATCCCAGTCACAAACCAGGGATGATACTTTACCTTGCTTCTTTGTTTTCTTCTCATAAAACTCCTTGACTCCCTTGACCTTCCTGTCAACCATTTTTCCAAAAATATGTTTAACTTTGGAGTTAAATGCTTTTTCAACATCAAAATCTTTCTTTTCTGAGAAGAATTGATTTGAAATCTCTACTTTACCAATTTTCTTTTTAAAATTTTCAGCCCGAAGTGGTGGAAAATTCACATCATCCACAGTCGGTACTGATTTTTCACATTTACCCTTAACCTGTGGCTCCTCTGACTTTGTGGAAACAGATTCATTGCCAGAAGATAGCTCCTCTGATTTTGATGAATTAGAATCATTTCTAGAACTACCATCAGACTTCTTAACAACCCATTTTTGATTGTCAAATTTTGCCTTTTCTTATAAAACCTGTTTGAACATTCACCAATCTCAAAAATTGAATTTTTGAAAAGTTTTGTTCTATCAATTGGTGGTTCAAACACAACTTCTTTATCTTTCAATTTACGAGAAACTCCCTGTTTTGATTGTTTTGCCTTGGAACAATTCTTGGCAATATGACCAACAGTTTTGCATTCGAAACAGGTTCTCGTTTCTTTCATCTGATTAGCAAATTTCATCTCTTCTTGCTTCTTCGCAAGGAATTCTTTGTTTGACTGATTTCTGAACAGTTTTTCTTTTTCTTCTTCAGAAGATGTACCTGAAACAAATATCATTTTTTATTTAAAATATCGAACATATTTTTCATTTTTCTGTTTTTCTGATGGAATAAAACCAAGTCCTTTCTTTTTGAAATTACCGTTTTGGTTTGGTTTCTTTCGATTACCAGAACCAGAACTGTAACCCTTTTTCTTGTTTTCTCTTTGTTTAACTCTTGAGGTGTAAGGATTTGGTTTATCATTAAGATTTACATCTTTTATTTCAGAAATATTAATTTCTGTTAGTTTGAAAACCTTTTTTATCATGTCAGGTTTAACACCTCTTATTGGAAATTCCTCATCAAAATATAATTTGTCAGAATCATTCAAAGTATATGCAACTTTAAACGTTTCGTCATTCAAATTAGATTTTGATAACATGAATTCTTTATTGTAAACCCTTTTGTCCTGTTTGTCGGTTTGCTCGGAATGCTTGATTCAGACTTTGACTCCAACATAGACTCCGACTTTGACTCCTCGGATTCATGTTTATCCAACACCTGATCGACCACGTTCTTTATTAACTCAGACTCATGATCAGTGTCAGATGATGTAAACGTGACATCAATATTTTCTGGCAAGTTAACCGTAGACTCCGACTCCCACTGTAAATTTGTTGCTTTTTCGACTCTTTCTGAATTTGGATTTCTCAGAGAATATCCATTTTCAAGCGGGGGTGGACACTTGTTGTAACTGAAACCTTGTTTCTTACCAGAATCATTCTCTTTAGCATTCTTCTTCTTTTCTTTCTTCTTGTCAGAAGTCTTTTCTTCAGAATCCTTTTTTTTCTTCAATTACTTCATCATCTTCAAATGCCTTCATGCCCTCAACAGTTGGATAAATCATGTCAATGACATAAGAAGTACATGAGTAACTTTTCAATAAACGACTAACTCTTCCAGTTTCAATTCTTTGTGTTTCATGTTTCTGTTCTAGCACATCACACTTCTCAATGTAATTGTTCACAACTTTCTGCTTTATCATGAAAGCTCCCTGAAGTGTCTTCATGGCTGTTGCTTGTTCTTCACTTGATTGATTGTACTGATTCATGGCTTTGTTTAGAACATCGTATGACTCCTTCAACTGGTTTATGTTGTTAATCAGTTCACTGTTTTTCTTTTTTATAACCTCACAATTCTCACAAATCACTGGAACATTTTTAGCGTTAGCTTCTGCATCAACTTTGAACTTTTGAACGTCCATCTTTTTCCTTATCACTGGAACAGCTTCATCATCACTGCTGACCGGTGTTTTGATCTTTTTCTTTTTCTTTTTAGCTTTATCATCATCACTGTCACTCTCTTCTATCAATTTCAAATCAGCTGCCAATCTTCTTGCATGATACTCTCTATCATCATCACTATCTTCTTCAACTCGAGCAACATATGCTTTGTGATTTGAATCTTTGTTTGGATCATAATCATCCCAATTGAAATTTGCCCAGCTAAAACCTTCAGGCAATTTTTCATCATCTTGATTGATTAGGCATGCTTTGTTATCAGCTGAGATATATTTGTCCCAACTGAATCCATTTGTTGTCTCTTTGTCATCCTGACTCACCATACAAGCTCTCTTTGAAGATTCTTCAATCACTTTCCTACCATGTGCCACTTGTGGTTCTTGTTGTTGTTGTGCAACTTGATGATAGATGGCCTTTCGATAGTAATCATTGTTGTTATTGAACGGATTTTGAGCTCCACTTGCTTCGCGGTTTTTGCACTCCCTCTTGAAGTGTCCTTTTTCCCTGCAACGAAAACAAGTGACTTTAGATTTATCAAAACCCAAAGTAGAAATATTAGCTTCACGTAAATCATCTCTTCCTGTGATCTGCTTAAATTTCTCAGCTCGTCTTAACACACTTGCCAAACACCACTTTATGTCCATCAATTCCATTTCCTCAGCGTCGATTTGATCGTAATCCTCTTTTGTCAACATAGGATTCCCGATCCGACCTGCAACAAAACTACCATAAGATTCAGCTACTTCTGATGCACCTACCGAAAACAAGCGAAAATGGGATGGGAACTCCAGTAAGGGTTCTGCTTCGGTTCAGTCTCAGCAGCGAAAGACTGATGACTACCAGAGTCCTGGTCAGCAATCTTCCGGTAATCAAGGACAGGGTGGATACCGAGGAAACCACCCCAAGTGCAACCGGTGCAACAAGCATCATAGCGGGCATTGCAACAAAGGTCGATGTCAGAGATGTTACAAGCTGGGCCATGAAGCTAGGGATTGCAGGAGCCCGCGTCCTGCAAATCAGAATCGCCAACAACAACAACAAGCTCCACAGAACCACCACCAGCAACAACAACAGGGCAATAAAGGATGCTTTCAGTGTGGTGCTGAAGGCCACTTTAAGAGAAACTGCCCCCAACTGAACCAGAATCAAAACAACAACAATCAAGGAAACGGGAACAACAATGGAGGCAACAATGGAGGCAACAACGGGGGTAACAACAATGGTAATGGAGCAAGGGGTCGTGTGTTCATGATTGGTCAAGGTGATGCAAGGAACGATCCCAACGTTGTGATGGGTAAGTTTCTTCTGGACGACATCTTTGTTACTGCTTTATTCGATTCGGGTGCCGATACTAGTTATGTGTCCTTAAAAGTTAGCCAAATGCTTAAGCGCACTCCAACACTTCTGAACACCAAACACACGGTAGAACTAGCTAACGGTAAAAGTCTTGAGGCCACGTACATAGTTAAGGGTTGTAACCTCGTCTTAGCTGGTCAGACTTTCCCTATAGATCTTATTCCTATCACACTTGGTATTTTCGATGTCATTATTGGGATGGATTGGATATCTCATCATCAAGCGGAGATTGTTTGCAAGGAGAAAATCGTTCGCATTCCTCGTTCTGGTGAGGAACCCCTCGTGATTCATGGCGACAAGAGTGGGGCTGTCGAAGGCATCATCTCTTTCCTTAAGGCCTAGAAGTGTTTGCGAAAGGGCCACACTGCCATTTTAGCACTCGTTACTAACACATCAATGGAAGAGAAGAGAATTGAGGACATTCCTATTGTGCGCGATTTTCCTGAGGTATTTCCTGAGGAATTACCTGGTCTTCCGCCCCATCGCCAAGTTGAGTTTCAAATCGAGCTAGCTCCTGGAGCAGCACCAGTAGCTCGAGCGCCATATCGTCTAGCTCCATCAGAACTCGAAGAACTGTCTACGCAACTACAAGAACTCTCGGAAAAGGGTTTCATACGTCCTAGCTCTTCGCCCTGGGGAGCTCCAGTCTTGTTTGTGAAGAAGAAAGATGGTACTTTCAGAATGTGTATCGACTACCGCGAACTTAACAAGGTGACCGTGAAGAATCTTTATCCTCTCCCACGTATTGACGACTTGTTCGACCAGTTGCAAGGGTCGAGCTATTACTCCAAGATTTATTTGAGATCGGGATACCATCAGCTGAGGGTCCGAGATGAGGACGTCCCCAAAACAGCATTCAGAACTCGCTACGGCCATTACGTGTTTCTGGTTATGCCATTCGGGCTGACGAATGCACCAGCGGTCTTCATGGATCTCATGAACCGAGTATGCAAACCTTACCTGGATGAGTTCGTTATTGTGTTCATCGACGATATCCTGGTCTATTCTAAGAGTCAGGAGGAACACGAGCAGCATCTACGACTTATGCTGAAACTTCTCCGAAAAGAGCAGTTGTATGCCAAGCTTTCGAAATGTGACTTCTGGCTTTGCGAAGTCCACTTTCTAGGCCATGTGGTAAACAAGGATGGGATTCATGTTGATCCATCCAAGGTTGACTCAATCAAGAACTGGCCAACACCCCGCACACCAACAGAAATCCGCCAATTCTTGGGTTTGGCATGATACTACAGAAGGTTTATCAAAGATTTCTCCAAGATTGCACAACCTCTCACTTCACTGACTCAGAAGGGTGTCATCTATCGTTGGGGTGATGCAAAAGAGTCCACATTTCAGCACTTAAAGGAGAGACTTTGTAGCGCGCCTATCATCTCATTACCTGAAGGCACAGATGATTTTGTGGTTTGCTACGACGCTTCCATCCAAGGACTTGGTTGCGTATTGATGCAACGTGACAAGGTCATTGCCTACGCATCGTGCCAACTTAAAGTTCACGAAAGGAACTACACTACGCATGACTTGGAGCTGGGAGCAGTTGTTTTCACACCGACCACATGAGTCTCGAGCATATCTTCAAGCAAAAGGAATTAAATATGCGACAACGCCGATGGGTTGAGCTCTTGAACGATTATGAATACGCTATAAAATATCATCCGGGCAAGGCCAATGTTGTGGCCGACGCCCTCAGTCGAAAGGATACTATACCTAAGCGTGTACGTGCTTTACAGCTTACCATCCAATCCAACGTTCCCGCTCAAATTCGTGATGCTCAGGTCGAAGCATTGAAAGCAGAGAACATCAGGGCTGAGTCCCTACGAGGATCGACACAACGGCTAGAACAAAAGGAAAACGACGCCTACTATGTAAACGGATGCATCTGGGTTCCACTGAATGGAGACCTACGCGAGCTTGTGATGGATGAAGCACATAAGTCTCGTTATTCGGTACATCCTTGTTCGGATAAGATGTACCACGACCTCAAAACTACGTATTGGTGGCCCGGTATGAAAGCCAGCGTAGCAACCTAAATCAGTAAATGTTTGACTTGCGCTAGGGTTAAGGTCGAATACCAGAAACCATCAGGCCTACTTCAACAACAGGAGATACCTAAATGGAAATGGGAGAAAATTTCCATGGATTTCGTTACTGGCCTGCCTAGATCCCAACGCGGAAACGATACCATTTGGGTGATCGTAGATCGACTGACCAAGTCTGCACATTTTCCGGCTATCAAAGAAACGGATAAGTTTTCTACTCTTGCAGACATTTACCTAAAGGAAGTGGTATCAAGGCACGAAGTGCCAACCTCCATCATTTCTGATCGTGACGCGCGTTTTACTTCTGAACTGTGGCAAGCAATGCACAAGTCCTTTGGCTCACGTTTAGATATGAGCACCGCTTATCACCCACAAACGAATGGGCAATCTGAATGCACCATCCAAACCCTTGAAGACATGCTTAGGGCATGTGTAATCGATTTTGGTAATGGCTGGGAAAAGCACCTCCCGCTGGTGGAGTTTTCATATAACAACAACTACCACACCAGCATCCAAGCCGCTCCGTTCGAGGCATTGTACGGACGCAAATGTCGATCACCTGTCTGTTGGGCAGAAGTTGGTAACAGCCAAATCACTGGCCCAGAACTTGTGGTAGATACCACCGAGAGAATTGCTCAGATACCACAGCGAATGGCGGCAGCTCGTGATCGTCAGAAAAGCTATGCTGATAAAGGAAGAAAACCACTCGAGTTCCAGGTTGGGGATCGAGTGCTACTCAAAGTCTCACCATGGAAAGGTGTAGTTCGTTTTGGCAAACGAGGCAAACTCAATCCGCGTTATGTCGGACCATTTGAAGTCACCGAGAAAATTGGCAAAGTCGCCTACAGGTTGAATCTACCTGAAGAACTCAGCGGAGTTCACAATGTTTTCCATGTGTCGAATCTGAAGAAGTGTCTATCAGATGAGACCCTCATAGTTCCTCTCAAGGAGCTCACTATCGACGACCAGCTGCGATTCGTCGAGGAACCAGTAGAGATTACGGATCGAGATGTTAAGATCCTCAAGCGTACCAGGATACCTCTGGTCCGAGTTCGTTGGAATGCCCGTCGTGGCCCAGAGTATACCTGGGAACGAGAAGACCAAATGAAACTCAAGTATCCCCAGCTGTTTAAGAAAAACGCAACCACTACTGAGGCTGAAGCTACTGCAGAATTTCGGGACGAAATTCCAAATCAACGGGGGGATGATGTGACACCCCAGAAAAATTAGGAAAACAACGCAACTTAACTAGCTTCCTCAGTAACCACGCGCTAAATTTCGGGACGAAATTCTCTTAACAGGGGGAGAATGTGACAAGCCTCATAATTCCATGTATTCCGTACAATTTATTATTGATAATTAAAGTGTTTGACAACTGTGTGGAATTACTTAACTGCTCTCTGATTTCTGTGCTATATTTACATGCGCTTGTTAACACACCAGTAGTATACAGAAAAGTCATTAAATAGTCCCTTGTGTTTTCCTAAGTGTTAGAAATTAAAAGTGTTACAAAAATATATATAAAAGACACTTTACGGATTAATTAAGCACTTTAACGGAACAGTGTCAAACCGAACAACCGGACTTTACCCGGAACATAAAAATATTGTCAATGACATTGTTTTTCCTTTTCTAAGCTAGTTAGGGTCCCCGAACGCCCTAACACCCGTTATATTACATAACACACTATTACACTAATTTAAGTTCCTAACTATCATAAGTAGACACTAACTATTTGGTTCAAATCAAACCATAACCCCCCCCCACCCCCCACCCTTCAACCGAACGGTCCCATAGGGGACACACTTCTTACAACTTTGATTATTTTAATTGCCTATGTTCCATATCTAACCTACACATTATACCATGGTTAATTAAGTTGGATGGTTTATAAGAATGTACAAGAGATCACCTTCATTCACATCAAACACTTCTACACAAAATTGCACTCTCTCTCCCTCTCCTGTTGTGTTCGGCCGAAAGCTCACACCCACCCACCATCATCTTCAAGTTTTGATCTTGCTAAACCACTTACATACAAAGGTGCAAAGTATCATTCAAACAAACCCGGTGCTTTCGGAATCTCAAGAACCACTCTAGTTTTCTTTTATCCACCACTTTTACGCCTTGTTTCTTCCCTAGACTTGTGCTAGTAGTAAGTGTTCTAAATCTTCATTTTTGTTCTTGTTTTTGGTGGATAATAGATGTTAGAATGATAAAAAGTTAAGAAACTTTAAAGCTCAAGAACAAATCTTGAACATAATGTGTTAAAGAGTGGATAAAGAGAAGTTATGTGTGTAAATCATGTAGATCTTGTGTTGTTATGATTCTTGTTGATTATCTGATGTTGTTGTGATCACTAAACATGATTAACGGAATCAATCGAACACACTTTAGAAGGCTTAAAGCTGAAAACAGTAGGCTGTTTGGTAATTACAGCCAACTTCAGTTGGCTGTAACAGAACCGTAACTTAATGAAAAATGTATTTTCTGAAGTCTAGGGTCATGTATTATGAAATACGGTTCTAATGGCACCGGAATCATAATTTTTGGACTTTGTTTACTATTTTTAAAATGTCATTTTGTAATAGCAGCTAGAGCTGCATTTTTCTGCTGAAAATATGCGTTTTGTTTTCTGTCATAACTTGAGTTCTGTGTAGAGTTAAATCATGAAACTTATACTGTAGATGACCACCGATGTATTTGTAATTCTCTCACTAGAATTTTGTAAATCGGACGCTCGATGAATTTTAAATAAATTATTCCGTTGGCTGTGGTCAGAAAAAGTTAAATCTGAGTTCAGTCCGGAAAATGAATTTTTATAAAATATTAGTAATAAACTGGACCCCGATATTTTTACACAATAAAATATGGAACGTTTAAGACATTCTGTAAAAATTTGGGAATTTTAGGAATAAGTTAACTATTTTATTAAAAGGTCCGAAAACAGCCCGGTTTTGAATATTATTGCTGAAATGACATAAGTTGTAATTTGCGGGGCTAAATGTCGAGTATGCTATCTGTGAATGATCTAACATGTTATATGTGTTATGTGCATTATTGTATGTTTGCTTATGAGTGGGGAATGGATGGGAAGTTTATATGGGCATGAACCGTTAAAGTGATGCATGTTATGTGATAGATACGTGTAGGAACTTTGTGCTCTATTTAAAAATCACTAAATGACTAACTGGTAATCATATTAGGACGTGATTGACCGACCTTGACTGTTAGCTATATTTGAGAATCTAACCGAGCAAACCGAGGTGAGTTCACACTTTCTACAAGGCATGGGATTCCCGGTGGTTTGGGAATGGGTTAAAGAATTTAAAACTAAATCTACATATCCCCTTGGGAAGATATGTACGGCCATCCTCCATGGGTAGGATGCCATTATTAATCCTAAGAATTTAAAACTAAATCTACATATCCCCTTGTGCAGAATACGTACGTTCGTCCTCCTTGGGTAGGACAACAACCTTAAAAACTAGCTAAACAAAACTCTATCAATAAGTCCCTCTTCATTATATCGACTTAATCGCCGAGGCCAATGGCGAGCGGGTCATTAGTTAATAGCGCTATTAGGTTTAACAAACCTCACACCGTGCCGGTCGGACGGGCGTGTACTAATGGACTATGGCAGACTATCAGTGATGATAGACACTGATATAGGGCACAACTTATTTGCGTAGTAGTCGATATCATACCGGCTAGTAGTTCACACGGGGAAAGCCCCCACTGATTATGGTTATGGTTTGGGTAATGAAAAAGGAACTTGTTAAACATACTTTCAACTACGGGGTAACCCCCACGGCAATTAAGCCAACAAAAGTCAAACCACGTTTTTCAGAAACAACTTAAAACTAAACAACCAAACGTGAACTCACTCAACTTTGTTGTTGACTCGTTGTTACATGCCTTACAGGTCGCTAAACGCTTGGAGCTTGCACGAGAAAGGAGTCGTTGTGGTGTACGGACTGTTATGTTCCGTGCTTATTATTTAAATCCGTATGAACTAATTAAACTTGCGTTTTGAACTTTAACTTATAAACTATGGACTTATGCTTTTGGATTTACTTTTATGCTTCCGCTGTTTAAACTAAACATGGTTAACTAGCTTTGGTCACCAATCATATTGTAGTTGGTCTTATTTACTTAATTACGATGTTCAATATGATTGGTGGCTCGATCCTGGTCACGTCACGCCTCCAAGCGGTGATACTCCGCATGGTGGATTTTGGGGGTGTGACACAGCCGTTCGATCAGATGGCTATCCGATCGGATGGCTATTCATTCGTGTGACTGGTTCATTTGGAAAACTTGTTAAAATCAGCTAAGTTAAAAGATTTTATCGAGACGGTATGACAACGTGCCAAACAACGGAAACCACACCAAGTCCAACTCATCCGCTCGGACGGGAATCACCCTGTTCAACCAGTCTTAACTGTTCTTGACGGAGTTTCTTGTTCAACCCGTGAATCGGTCGTCTCTTCGTTAGGAATCCATTCTCAGTTCAGTGTTTTACAATAGAATGGGTGGAACATCCGAACGAGTCCAGATGCTAATGGTTTTGAGTGAAAAGTTAAGAATGTTGAAGAAAAGTTTGAAACATTTGAAAGATGTTTAGATTTAGTTAAAATCAATGTAAAAACGTGTAGAAATCCATCAGATCTGAACCGTTCTTGTCACACCCCGACCACGTGGAACATACAAAACGTGGCGGAAACGTCGGGGAGTGTTGTAACAGAATTAATGTTTCAAATCCATGGCAATTGAAGTTTCGTTTTATTAATTAAAAGTGTTACAATGTCTTAACAAACAAGGAAAATACCACATAATTAACTAGTCTTGCATCTTTTATTGTCACTAAAGCCCAAGTCTGCCTATGTGTATCTTGATCATCTTATGCAACAGTTCCTGAAAAACACATGTGAAAATATGGTACGTCAGCATAAAAATGCCGGTGAGATACATAGGTTTTGTAAAAAATAGGTTTCATGACTTATGTTTGAGAAAATGTTTAGTCATGAACCTTGTTATTTGCTTTGTTTTGTAAATCATTTGGAAATCGATAAGATCAGATGATATGTATAAATAATGTATAATGTATGGTTAAATGAATAACCATGTAAAATGAGTTTGTATTAGATAAGTTGTTTGTAAATCAATGTCTTGTGAAAAATATGTTATTTGTATAAAATGTTCTATGTCTCAACCTGAAATGATTCAAATAACGCTACAATATGTAATACAATACAAACACTTATATATAGGAAGTACCAGCGGCGTATCCACCATGCTTGTATCATATTACACATGCCTCGTTACTTAATCACTTACTCAAACCAAACCAAACAATGTAAGATGTCTATGTTTAAACCAATTGCCAAAAGTATTGAATAATATGTCAAAATGTTATGTCAAGATGTAAACCATGTAATGTGTAACCAAAATGATATGTATGGCTAGTGAAATGTATCAACTAAACCATATGCACAAGAACATAATATTGAAGTAAAACTTGGTTTAAATCAAAGTTATGTTTTGTGTAGTAAATGCATGATCAATGTAAATCATGTAATATGCATCCAAAATGTAAGTATGTGATGAATAACAAATGTACTAAGTATGAAGAACAATGCAACGATTGAACATACATAGCATGTGAACTGTACTAAGTATGCAACAACATACATACGTAGCATGCGACCTGTACTAAGTATGCAACAATAGACATACGTAGCATGTGATGTAATGTAAAACAATGTACTAAGTAATGCACACAATGGCACACCTAGTATGAAATGTAATGAAATCATGTACTATAATGTACTAATGAACATAGGAAGTATATGATGTGAAAACGGAAAGCATGAAAGTAACAAGTAGGCACATGTGTTCCACCCCAAAACAGTTTGGAAAACAGTAAAAGAGGGGTCTATGTACTCACTTGAGATTGCTCAGATGTCTAAAGATAATCACCAAGCAAAGCTAGAGATCACGGAAATCAACCGGCACCTAAATAGGTAACTATGTTAATTAACCGGACCTAAATCGGAAGATTGGGTAGCATTAGGGTTTGTAAACCAAATGAGTGTAGGAACTCATATGATATGGTTTAACAAAGCCTACATACTAAATGAAACTTAACCTAAGACTTATCGACCCATTACGACCCGTTTAGGAAGCTTATGCTACTTTAACGCGTCGTTCGCGTAAAACGCGTTCGGAACGCCTAACCAGCCCTATGACAAGTGTTATATGCCTAAACATGTTACATAATCAGTTATGTGGCAAAATTTTAGGTTACATATGCTAAATTACCAATTATACATGAAAAGGGTATCCTGGTAATTTACCTAAGGCATATAAACTACCTATCATACAACTACTTAAACGAAGTGACCATAGGGTATAACCTCGGAAGGTTATTCCCTACCTACTATGGCCACCTAATGTATTTGGTCGGATCCTAATGATCGACCAAATGGGTCGAGTTCGAAGGTATAGGCGATTTATCAGATCGCCTACCCTACGACTCTAGACAACGTGGTAATCAGTGGGCATAGTCCCAAAGGACTATGACCAACGTGATTACACTCACGTTGCGAAGTTCAAACGAACTTCGCATTGACCATTACTGGTCAACGCTGAAAGTCAAACAAAGTTTGACTTTCGGACTCGAAAAGCAGTAAAAATAAGGAAAAGAACGAAAGAATACTAACCCAGGGTCCCCGAATGCTAATCCCGACTTCAAGAACTCAGGTATGAAACAATGGTTTCAACTTAGAGCTCTCAAAATCAGAATTCTTGTAAGTTTTGCATTGGGGTGTTGGGGTATTTATAGTATTCGGGTAACCGTTGAGATCGTTTCTTGGAAAAGGGGAAACGATCAAGGCCGTACACTTGTCGGAACCTTATGGTGCCTAAAAGTGATCCTTATCTTCATGACTAAGCAATTAGGAACTTGTGGTTGTGGGTTAAACTGCTGCAAACAGGCTGTTTGGTACTCTGCATCTGGTCTGCAGACCCCTAGCGCACCGCTACGCTTAAAGTGTAGCGCACCGCTAGGCACTATTTCGGCAGAATTACACTTTTGGTCCCTGAACTGTATTTAGGCCATTTTCGACACGTTTAAGGCCCGTTAACCCCATTTCAAAGCTCTAAAATGAAGTTAAAATATAGGGAACTTAAAATGTGCTCAAAAATATCTCGGATGTCGGTTCGTTTGGCCGTACGAACGCGATGTTCGCTTAATTACGACGGAATGCGCATAAGCGCGAAAAACGATCCAAATGACGCGACGAATGGATTTTTCTTAAGGCGAACACTAAAATATAATATAGTCATGCTCACATAAATTTTTGGAGGTCCGGATGTATTCAGAACGTAAGATACGCGTAAAAATGCAAACTTGTGCACTTTTTGACGCTTTTAGTCCCTGAATGACACAAAAGTTTATTTTAGCATACCGAACACCTCAAAGCCTATTTCTAAGCTATGTGAAGGATATTTATGGTATGTTTAACTTATGGTCATGCTCCGGAAGGTCTGTTACAGTTCAAATTGGCATACTTTCGCAGTTTGTCAACTTTAGTCCCTGTAAGCGATTAAACTTGATTTCACCACACCAAACCTTCCAAAACTTATATATAAGTTATGTAAAGGTTATTTAAGGTATGTTAAGCCTATTTCACTATTCCGGAATGTTTGTTGGATTAAACTGGTTATATCTACACATCAGAGCGCGTATAACCCTCCAGAAAGCGATTTAAAGCTTGAAATCGAACAAGAATTGATATGTGTAAACGATACACATATTTTTACAAATCCCAAGCATGAAATACTATATTTCATTGGTTTGGCATTTGTTTGATGGTTGGAGTGACACAGGTGTTACAGTCTCCCCTACTTTAGGAAATTTCGTCCCGAAATTAAATTTTAGGAGAAACTTGTGGGGACGACGGTGATGTTTTCGCTTTGAATGAACCCCTTGAATCCTAAGTAGAACTCTGGGCCATGTTTGGATTCTTAGCGAAAATGTCAACTCTCAAAGTGAAGTCCTTGTAGTAACAAAACATGGAGTTTTGAACTACTGACAGAAGAACGTTTCTTATGACGACTTATCATAGGAAACTGTGTGTGCTTGAAATCAGAATTTGGAAGTGTGAGAATAAATGACATTGGTCGAAGTCCAAGACTTTTCCCCGTATCGTTACTCTTGCCACTGTTGGTCTTAACACATGACAAAACTTCCTGTGGTTTCTGTGCACTGAATTCCATAATTATGTAGGCCTCCATAATTACGTAGTTCCTTGCACAGTCCGCACAGTTCATTTCATAATGCGTATGGGAAAAATCAAACGAATAATCCTGTGGTGAATTAACTTGACTGCAATAGAGTCTCTTTAACAAGGTCACCAAAGGATTAGATAAACAACAATCTTTTCAGCTAAACTACCCAAGAGAAATATTTAACTACACCGACGTAGGATGTATTTAACTTTAGATCGACGGAGGATCTATTTAACTTTAAATCGACGTAGGATCTATTTAACTTTACTACCTAAGAGAAACATTTAACTACACCGACGTAGGATGTATTTAACTTTAGATCGACGGAGGATCTATTTAACTTTACTACCTAAGAGAAACATTTAACTACACCGACGTAGGATGTATTTAACTTTAGATCGACGGAGGATCTATTTAACTTTACTACCTAAGAGAAACATTTAACTACACCGACGTAGGATGTATTTAACTTTAGATCGACGGAGGATCTATTTAACTTTACTACCTAAGAGAAACATTTAACTACACCGACGTAGGAT
>JARYGA010015272.1:0-45064 GCA_030545235.1 Helianthus tuberosus | reverse complement strand
ATTGGGAAACTTCGACGTCGTAGTTGGAATGGATTAGTTGTCAAGTAACCGAGCTGAGATCGTATGATAAGAGAAGATTATCCGTATTCCATTGGCAATGGAGAGACGATCGTGATTCATAGGAAGAAGCAGGATACGCTTCTACGGGTTAGCAGTTGTGCGTAGGCATGAAAGTTTTCGCGTAAAGGATGTGTTGCCTTCTTGGCTCATGTCGTGGACAGAGAAGCCAAAGAACCTAAGCTCGAAGATACCCCTGTGATAAGGGAATATCCTGAAGTCTTCCCCAAAGACTTGCCAGCGTTACCCCCTCAACGACAAGTCGAGTTCCACATTGACATGGTTCCAGACGTTGCGCCTGTAGCCAAAGAACCTTATCGATTTGCACCTTCGGAAATGCAAAAGTTGTCAACGCAGCTTCAGGCACTGTTAGACAAGGGATTCATTAGACCAAGCTTCTCGTTTTGGGGAGCTCCAGTTCTGTTCGCCAAGAAGAAGGATGGTAGCTTTCGAACGTGTATCGACTACTAGGGGCTGAACAAGCTAACCATCAAGAAATTAGTATCCCTGGCAAGGATTAATGATATATTAGATCAGCTGCAAGGATCCAACTACTATTCTAATATTGATCGTTGATCGAGTATCATTAGCTGCGAATTTAGGAAGAAAGCATACCAAAGTACAATGAGACAGCAAATTGTTTTAAACATACACTAAAATTGTGTATCCTACACGATGCACAAAACAGTTTTACACAGAATACGAAACTTTGTGAACCTAGGGAAACATGTACTTAGGACCTTCGGGAACTTAGGTCAAAACTCATTAAAGGTTGGCGCACAGAAACTACGTCTATTAGCTCGAGCAAACCCCATTATCCTAACATATATGCTATTTCAGTTAACCGAACAGATTAAGCACTCAAATTTCTTCTATTGAAATTTCCACTTTTGCATCTAGCCGATAGATTTTTACATCTCTACTCCTCCTAATGATAGTTGCATCATAACAATTTTCTTCATTAAAGCGAACACTCCTTTGTCTCGATACTTGATCATTTCTTCATTTTAGCAAATACTCATTGTTTCATTTCTTGGAAATGCATATGTTACGCATGCATCATTTGTTATGCACGTGGTTTCATTTCGAATAAGCGCTTCATCAAAGTTCAAATATTATTTGCTAAAGCTAGTTATTGATTTGAGATTCGAATGACCTACATTATTGTAATTGTTGGCTCCTTTGCTATCAAGTCAACACACTTTCTTGAAACTTCTTTCCTTTTAAGTTACATTCATGGTTTATCCTTGTAACCATGCCGAAATTCCCTTGCCGATACATACGTTTATTGTCAGATTGCGCTGAGACCAAGTCCAATTGCTTGAACTAGTCCATTTCGCATATTCAATTCAAGACATCATATGATGTATTGAGAGCATCATATTCGAATTCATTTTTTTTTTTTTGTGAGAGTTTCATTTGTTCCAAGTCGCAGTAGACTTGTTTAGTCTACGGCTCCATTAAGTCGTTTGTTGATTTCGACACCTTGTGGTGATGTTTTCACAAGATTGAAGCTTGTGCTAATCTCATTTACACATCTCACGCATGGATTTAATAGTTTATTCATTGGCTCGCTCTAAATCCATTCTGGTTATTCATGATTTAGGCAGTCTTAACACAATCGTGAGTTAAGATAATGGTACATAGATTCATTTTATATCCCAGTGTACCTCCTAACGGTTCTTTCATTATCGATCGAATGCCTTGCAGTATTTATTACTTCTTCATCTTCGATCAGAAACAGTAGTTCTTTGGTATACTATATTCAATTGAAAAAGTCCTACGATGTCGTTTGAATCAAATTTTCAGGTTTGCTTCATTACACTTTCGTTTGATTTCAAACACGGTGAACTCGTTCGGTCACCGCTATTATTGAATTATGTCATTACGACACCTTGTGGTGTCAGTGTAAACTTGTAGCTTGTGCTAATCATGGTCACTCGTTTCATACAAAACTACGTATAATTTTTGTCTGACTCGTCTTTTAAACACTCTTAATGCAACTATGTATTAAGACAATGATACACCATGTTCGATTGTATTTCATTCGGTGTATTCTTACAATTCAATAATGTCAACACGCTAATTTCATTCACTTATTTGTTCGAAGGTTGGCAAATCATTTTCATTTCACTATTACATTTGAGCTTGCTGATTTTGAGTTCATCTAGCGGATGTTATCATTTCTAGAACACATTTGCTTATTGTAAACGATCCCTTGGAATTCTATCGGTCAAAACTCCTCTTTTTGTTGAACCCCTGCTAACTGAGTTAATCTAAATTATACATCTATATGTCTTGTATCCTTTGACGTCAAATTCTGAGACACATACCTTTTAACTGTTGGGTTCTGATTGTTGTAATATGTCCTTGGATTCACTAGATTCGATTAAGACTTGATTCGGTTTTGTGGTTATCTACCTCAGTATTATTCATATCCATACACGCATAATGTAACCCTAAGGGGTTAAGGTAGTATAAATTTCGAGGACGAAATTTTCTTAACAGGGGGAGAATGTGACAATTGTCAAATTTGCATACATCCGTACAATCATTAAATAATGATAAGTGCTTAATGACTGTGCTAAATTACAATTAATTACTTGAATTGCTTCTGATTATTACCATATACATACATGTACATCATATATTGCTTAATATCATGTCATTATTGCATGAGAACTTTATTGACTCAAATGATGCATAAAACACAGTTAGCACAGTTATCCGGCAAATCAGAAAAATGCTGACAGGGTTCAGTAGATAGACAGACATTGTATTGAGAGACAGAATGAGCCAGAAACCAAGTATTACACTGGTATAGTGTGTAGGAAAGTAAGGATCACAAAACTGCCCTCCTAGTGATAGTTTAAGTGCCGGAAAGCACCCGAAACACACTTTAAATACAGAATTCTACATAAATCAGCACAATTCAGCTATAACCAGCTATTTAACACAATAATATCATGCAAAATTTATGTTTTGTTGTCCAAAATAACTTACAAAGTGTCGGGAATTAAAACTGCCACAAAAGGTGCTTCATACTTAGTGAAACTGCGTAATTCAGCACTTTAACGAACCGTAACGAACCGAACAATCGGACAATAACCGAGACATCAAAATTTTACTAGAAGTAATGTTTATATGATATTGAACTAGTATTGGTGCTAGAACACCATAAAAATCATAAAAACACCTAAACACACTTAAACTAACTTAAAACCCCTCGTTTGCACTTTAGACCCTTAACTTCCAAAATTTCACACTTTACCCCACCCCCCCCCCAATCAAAATCCGGCCCAAGTGGAACCCACATGCCTTTAATATATTTTATTAAACCATGTCTCCTTGTGTGTGTGCAAGAGAATCTAAGAGAAAGATTTTGTGTTGGAAAATCTTTTATAAAGATCACATGTTAGTATGCTTTACCATTTCACAAAAAAATTCACCATCTTCCCCTTCCTTCCTCCATACTTACGGCACACACACACACCACACACACACATCCATTTTCATCCAACAATCAACCATTCTAAGGTGTCCACAAGGTGTCTCTAGCATAATTAGGAAGCTTGGTGCCATTGGAAGTTCAAGGACCTCTTTCATTTGCTTTTATCCACTTGTTTTCTTCACTTGATCATCCCTAGCCTTGAGCTAGTGGTAAGAACATCATACACTCCATTTTATATCTATTTTAAGTGGTTAAAAGATAATACATAATGTTGATCTTGAAGTACACTAAGAGATAAGAAGATGAAACATGAACATAAGCTTGAAATTATAAGAAAACTTAAAGAAATCATGTTGTATAGTGTTGTTGTGATACTTGATGAATGATTACTTATTAAAATGATGTAGATCATCGTATGATATTGCTAGATCATGATTAAAAACATAGTCTAGCAAGATGAGAGGATGAAAAGTGTTAAAGATTAGTGGATCATCCTCACAAAAGTCATGAACTTGAATGAATAAAATGTTTTCTTGTAAAATGATGATTTAAGTAAGATATAAATCTTGTAGATCTAAGATTTCAAGAGTGATTTTCTAAGAAACCAAGTTAAAAATACAAGTTTTACTAAATCTTGGTTCTTACACAAATAAACGTTATTTTTGGTGGTTAATAAAGTGTAGAAGCATATGTGTAACAAGGAAAATCCATAAAGAAACATTTTTAGAAAATAAGATTGTAAGTTGTAAAGATCTAGATTCTTTAAAAATGATGTTTTTAAAGAATCAACCAAACTTTAAAGGGTAACAAGACTTACTAAATACACTAGTAAGTTACTACAAATTTTTATAAATTTTCAAGTTCATGAAGTGGTAGATTATGCTTGTTTGTGGCAAAATTGGTAAGTATAGATTGTTTAATGTTGATTGTGGATTGATTGTATTGATTTACAAAAGAAAATGATATACCTTCAAGGTATGGAAACCTCCATTTTTAGGGGAAACTATGGCGAAATTTTTCTAAAAATTAAACACTTTTAAAAATATTTCTAAACAAATATTTACAAGTGTATTTCAAACCAAAGATTTTCACATAAAGTTTGCCATAGAATTTTTGTTCAAAAATATAAAAATTGGAGGTTGGATTTTTATAAATAAAAGTGACTAAATATGTATTTAGAAGTCACCATGTGTGTGATTATTTGTATATTTTGTGTATTAGTTATATTATTTTAGGACTTGAAATAATATAACTCATCAAAAATACCAAAAATTACAATCCAAAATATTACCAAAATTCCAAGGAATAAATATACAAAGAATACCCAAAATATTGGTGAAACCGAACAAATGAATATAACTTACAAAATATTCCGGAAAACTTATTCACAAGTATATTTTTGATAAATAATATTTTGGACATCCAGAGAATAAAAATATGATTTTGACAATTATTACAAATTTATATCACATTTTTTACAAGAAGAAAATATATTATCTTTGGTGGACAAAAATATTTTTTCTTGGAATCAATAGAAGATATATTATTTTTGGAAGAAATATATATTTTCTCAAATAAACATGAAATATATTATTTTTTCGGAGAAAAATAAATTTGTATATATTTTCCAAGTTAGACTTGAAAATATATTATTTTTTGGGACTTATATAGAAATACAAATATTTTTGCCAAAAGAAAAATTATAAATAATTTTTCTAAGTAATATTCTTCAAAATATATATTTTGGGAATATATATTAATGTATTTTTTTTACTAGAAAGATTATTCCGGAAAAGTTGATACAAAATTAAGTATAAGAATACTTAACAATTACAAGAAAGTACGTATTCTCGTACGTATAAATACACCCCGGAATACGACCCCAATACATGGCAAAAATATACAAGTATAAGAATACGAATACAAATACGCCCATCCTTGGGAAGGAAATACATGTATAAATACTTGAAAAGTATCAAGTTAAAATATATATTGTTTTAACTATCATTCCAAAAATTTAATAAATATAATTTAAGTTAAAATATTTATTATTTTAACAAATAATTATATAACTTGGAATAATGATGAAGACACTTGGAAACGTAACTCAAAGACACTAATTAATACTAAAGTCAAGGCACGACCCGCTCGTCTAATAGACCATAGTACATTTTAGGTAGTCGTGTACACCAGAGGAAACTTTGAGGTACAGGCGGATTCGAAGAACGCAAACATGTGAGTTCATGTCCCCCCTTTCCTTTAACTGTTTTTCAGTTTTATAACTTCGGGGGTGAAGTACAAGTTACAAACTGTTTACAAACGTTTATACGTGGTATGGTTAGCTAAGGAAGGGTACTGCTAGATCATGTGAGTGGTGGGTATAACGCTTAAGACCATTAATCCTCGTTGTGGGACCGAGTGACATGAGTGATAGATCTATTTGGGTGTAGCGAGCCCCACCCATGCGTCCGCCGAGTGGACCATGTGGTGTCACACCCCGACCACGTAAAACAACAAAACGTGGCGGAAACGTCGGGGAGTGTTGTAACATAATCATTGTTTCATAACACATGGAAATTGAAATATTGTTTTATTGATTAAAAGAGTTACATTGTCTTGACAATCAAAGAAACATAACATAAATAACTAGTCTTGCATCTTTTATTGTCGCTAAGGCCCAAGTCCGCCTAAGTGTATCTTGATAAGTCCTAAGCATCATATCCTGAAACACATGTGAAAGTAGGTACGTCAGCATAAAAATGCCTATGAGATACTTAGGTTTTGTGAAAATAGAATTCATGACTTATGTTTAAGAAAATGTTTAGTCATGAACCTTGTAATTTGCTTTGTCTTGTAAATCATTTGAAAAGTGATAAATAAACCAAATGATATATATGTATAAAAGAATAATACATGGTTAAGTAAATAACCAAGTAAAATGAGTTTAGATCAGATAAGTTGTTTGTAAAACAATGTATTGTGAAAAGTATGTTATTTGTATAAAATGTTATATGTCTAAATTGAAATAATTCAAATAACGCTACGATATGTAATACCATACAAGCACTTATATATAGGAAGTACCAGCGGCGTATCCACCATGCTTGTATCATATTACACACGCCTCGTTACTTAAATCACTTACTCAAACCAAACCACCAAAGTAAAATGTTTATGTATAATCAAATGTCAAAATGTTTGTGTGAAAACCATGTCTAATGTCTATGTCTAATGTAAATCATGAATTGTGTATATCAATGTCAAAATGTTTATGTCTAAGGTAAATCATGAATTGTGTATATCAATGTCAAAATGTTTATGTCTAATGTAAATCATGACTTGTGTATATCAATGTCAAAATGTTTATGTCTAATGTAAATCATGAATTGTGTATATCAATGTCAAAATGTTTATGTCTAATGTAAATCATGAATTGTGTATATCAATGTCAAAATGTTTATGTCTAATGCAAATCATGTAATGTGTATCCAAAATATCGTGTATGGTAAGTGAAATATATCAACTAAACCATATGTAAAATGCACAAAAACAAGGTACTGAAGTAAAACATGGTTTAAATCAAAGTTATGTTTTGTGGAACAAATGCATGCTATACTGATATAAACATCTATGCGGTATTGTGAAAATGCATACATCCAAGCCTTGTGACTGTGGCGATAAACCCCTAAACGAATTTAAAGGTCTATCTGTGTTATGTTTATCGAATTCGGTCATTCCTTCCATCCAAACATACCTAGGATGTCAGGAACGGGAGTTGTCAATTCCTATGGTACCACTACCTACTAACGAATGGCGTAGCTAATGTTAATGAATGTATTTTTGTCCCATTTAAACAAACCAAATGTCATACCAAAATGTAAGCATGTGAAAACAATGCACTAAGTATGTAATCAAATGAACATACATAGCGTGAAATGTAATGTAAAACAATGTACTAAGTATGCACACAATGGACATACATAGCATGAAATGTACTGTAAAACAATGTACTAAGTATGCACACAATGGACATACATAGCATCAAATGTACTGTAAAACAATGTACTAAGTATGCACACAATGGGCATACATAGCAAAACAATGTAATGTAAATCATGTACTATAAATGTACTAATGAACATAGCACGTATATGATGTGAAAACATGGAAAGCATTAAAGTAACAAGTAAGCACATGTTTTTCACCCCAAAACAGTTTGAAAACGGTAAAAGAGGGGTCTATGTACTCACTTGAGATTGCCTAGAAGTCCTTGCGTAACAACCAAACAATGCTAGAGATCACGGAAAATCAAACGACACCTAATATAGGTAACTACGTTAATATACCGGGCCTAAATCGGAGGATTCGATAGAATGAGGGTTCGTAAACCAAACGAGTATGGAGACTCGTGTAATATGGTTTAACAAAGCCTACCTACTAAAATGAAACCTAACCTAAGTGCTTACGACCCATTACGACCCGTTTAGGTAGCTTATGCTACTTTAACGCGTCGTTCACGTGAAACGCGTTTGGAATGCCTAGCTAGTCCTATGATAAGTAAAATATGCCTTAACATGTCTAATATTGTTACCAAATCAGTTTAGATACCAAAAGTTATGTTACATATGCTTAAAATGAATTTTGGCATTAAAGGGCATTTTGGTAATTTACCTAAGGCATATATACTACCTATCATACAACTACTCAACGATGTGACCATAAGATATAACCTCGGAAGGTTATTCCCTATACAACTATGGTCACCTAATGTGTTTGGTCGGATCCTAATGATTGACCAAACGGGTCGGGTTCGAAAGTATAAGCGATTGTTTAGATCGCTTACCTTACGACCCTATATAAGCACTAAACTAAAAGTGACGAGCTAAGCATCTTAAAACATGCTTAACTAAGTTTAGAAAACAGGTTTGGTAACAAAACAAACGGTTTTGATACCTAAGAGTAGTTTGGTTACAAAATACGCAAGAATGCGCATTTTGGCCGAAACTACGACTCGTCACTGAGCCTAGATAACGTGGTAATCAGTAGGTATAGTCACTAGGGACTATAACCATCGTGATTACGCTCACGTTATGAAGTTTGAAGAAACACTAGATAAATGGTCGGAACCGAGATATCTAGGGGGTTTGAATCCGCATAAAAAGGTGGGTTTCCTCTCGTCTGATTTGGTTACAACTGATCTCCTTCTCTGATAACTCTGCAAAAAAGAAGCACCGTTAGCCTCGCCAAGGGGAGAAAAGGGTTCTCTCCTTGACCCGACTCCGGTGTGAGAATAAGTATAGGTTATGAAGAAGAAGATGTATTTGAGAAGTGTGTGTAACTTGAATTCATACCTGGGTTGTTTCTCATATTTATAGCCGGGAGTCTTTTGGGCGGGAAAACCCGTTAGTGAAAAGTTAACGGAAGATGCTAACCCCATAAGCGGTTACATTTCCTTCCGTCAAGTCTTCTGGATCCGACGTGAGAGCACACGGATCGTGGCTCGGATCGAAGGCTGGGGATTTGCCACGTGTAAAGTGATCAAGTGGAGATTACCCTCCAATTACATTCTTTCGTTGAGGTTTCAGGGATGCCTGAGATGGTGACACGTGTCCAGACGGTTATAACCATCTTGGTGGTGCACGATTGTATTTCTTCTAGAAGATTACTACTGTAATCTGGTGTGGCACTTTTATCGTGTGGAGCCAGCTGAATAAATAAATCCCAAGTCTGGGTATTTACGCAGAAGTGTTTATTTCGGGATTTTCATCCTTTGTTTATGGGAGAAAGCGCAAGGATTTATGATTTCCTTTGGGCGCGTAAGTGTTGATTGTTGACTGTTTCTTTAAGTCTTCCTTTTGTGAGACCAGTGCATGGCCGCGCAAGGTACAAGGCTGAAAAGTAAGGTTGTGGTATGGTCCCAAGCACTTATTATGAGGTTTTTGGGACCTTACCCCTTCAAGTCCCCCCAGTCTAGTGTTGCATTTATGCAAATAAGTGGAGCACTAGACTTATAAGAGGGAAATGCTTTTGGGCGCGGAAAATAGAGAATCTTCTATGAGAAGATTTAATTTTGTTACGAAGGGGGTTTTTTAAGGGAAATTATGACTTTTGCTTTCTTGTAATCATGCCCTGACGTGTGATGACGTCAGTTGGTGATAAAAAATTGGTTTTTGTGATATTTTTCCCTTTATGTCTTGGGACTCGTAATGGTGCTTGTCAGTTCTCATTAATGAAGGTTCCTGTAACGCCGTTCAGATGGGATGTTTTTCCTGATAATTAATCATTGTGGCCCTTGTCCCGATGGTACCGCTTGCTCTTGCTGTTTTATATATTCATTTCAGTTGTGATGTTATCCCTTTAATTTAGGAAAATGGAGAACAGGGCACTGATTCGATGGAAACGGCTTTCCAACGTGTTACGTGTGCTCGATGTCGCTGAAGGATTACTACTGCTTTCTCATCCGGTGGCCGAGGTTTCTGTTAGGGACAACGGTGTCAACCAACTGGGAATGTCAGAGGACCGCCTTCGTATTCGTCTTGCCGATGATAATAATGGTGGAGTCACCCGATTATCGGCACCTCTTGTGGCTCGGTGTTTTCCAGTTAACCGTAGAGGGAGTTCGTTGATTACTTACCAGCGGCGTCACCGTGCTTCTGCTTCGGTTACTGTTCCGTTCGTTGCTCCGGTTGTTATTCCGGCTGCTGATGTTCCGATTGCTGTTGAAGTTGAGGATGAGGGTGTTAATCCCTGGATTATTGACCCTCGTCCTTTGTCAGAGTATGGGGAGGTTCTTCATTCTCCGTACGGGGTACTAGACCAGCTCTCCTGATTTGTAGCTAGTACTCTTTTCTCTCTTCTTCTTTTTTTTTGAAGAAACACTGATGTGTTTCTTTGTGAATAGTTGTCTGTAGTGTTGGTACACTTAATGGTATTTTGATGCATTGTTATGCATGTATGTTTTGTTTGTTTTTGTGTGCTTGGATTACAATATGTTGCATATGTTTAATTGCTTTTAGTTAGGTAGAGCGAATGAAGAATGGTATTGTGCTCATGTGTGAACGTTTGTCTAAAAGGCGTGTTAGTTTACCTTGTTTAGACTGTTCATGAGGTGTACAATGTTTACCATATTGTTTTCGCGTAAACCAAAAGAATTATATGCAATTTGTAATAAACAGTGAGACGAGTAAAGATGATGTTTGTATTGATAAGAGCGCAAGGCTCGTAATACAAAGGATAATAAAGAAATACATTGCCTGTACGCTTTTATTTTGCGGACTGGTTTAGCTTATATGTAACACCTGCGCAGCTGCTGCGCGTTCCAGGTGTGGGGGATTAGCGTCCCATCAAGTCTTTTTAGGGTGTATGCCCCCTTGCCTAAGACTTCATTGATGATGTACAGTCCTTCCCATTTTGGCCCTAATTTGCCTGGTTTCTCTGCGTTGGAAGCTTCGTTGTCGCGTAAGACAAAATCACCAGGAACAAATGTGCATACGCGAACGCGCGTATTGTAATATTTTTCGAGTTTGGATTTGTACCTTGCCTCTGTGATGGCGGCATTCTCGTGCCTTTCTTCGAGGAGGTCTAAATCCAGTCTTCACTCTTGTTCGTTGTTTTGTCTTTCCATAGCTAGCATGCGCGGTGATGGAAGACCGATTTCGGCTGGGATTACTGCTTCAGACCCGTAAACCAGGCCGAATGGAGTTTCTCCCGTGCTAGTCTTTGGCATTGTACGATGAGCCCATAAGATGCTGGGGAGTTCGTCAACCCATCCCCTGCACGCTATGCCTAGTCATGCTTTAATGTCGTCGACTATCTGTTTGTTGATGCTTTCAACTTGGCCGTTTGCTTGTGGGTGCGCCACAGAGGCAAAATTGTGCTCAATCTTCATTTCTTTAAACCATTTCTGAAGATCTTCTGAGGCAAAGTTTGTGCCGTTGTCGGAGATAATGCGCAATGGTAATCCGAATCTACAAATAATATGTTCCCATATAAATTTGCGAATTACCATTGCTGTTGTTGAGGCTAGTGCTTTAGCTTCAACCCATTTTGTGAAATAGTCGACAGCTACAATGATGAATTTTACCGCGCCTGGCGCGTCGGGGAATGGACCAACGAGATCGATGCCCCACTGTTGAAAAGGCCAGGCGGAGGTGACTGGTACGAGCGGGTTCTTTGGCCGGAGTGTTTTTGGCGCATGGCGTTGACAGGCTGCGCATCTCCTTAATAAGTCTACTGCGTCCACGGGACATACATAGCATGAAATGTACTGTAAAACAATGTACTAAGTATGCACACAATGGACATACATAGCAAAACAATGTAATGTAAATCATGTACTATAAATGTACTAATGAACATAGCACGTATATGATGTGAAAACATGGAAAGCATGAAAGTAACAAGTAAGCACATGTGTTTCACCCCAAAACAGTTTGAAAACGGTAAAAGAGGGGTCTATGTACTCACTTGAGATTGCCTAGAAGTCCTTGCGTAACAACCAAACAATGCTAGAGATCACGGAAAATCAAACGACACCTAATATAGGTAACTACGTTAATATACCGGACCTAAATCGGAGGATTCGATAGAATGAGGGTTCGTAAACCAAACGAGTACGGAGACTCGTGTAATATGGTTTAACAAAGCCTACCTACTAAAATGAAACCTAACCTAAGTGCTTACGACCCATTACGACCCGTTTAGGTAGCTTATGCTACTTTAACGTGTCGTTCACGTGAAACACGTTTGGAATGCCTAGCTAGTCCTATGATAAGTAAAATATGCCTTAACATGTCTAATATTGTTACCAAATCAGTTTAGATACCAAAAGTTATGTTACATATGCTTAAAATGAATTTTGGCATTAAAGGGCATTTTGGTAATTTACCTAAGGCATATATACTACCTATCATACAACTACTCAACGATGTGACCATAAGATATAACCTCGGAAGGTTATTCCCTATACAACTATGGTCACCTAATGTGTTTGGTCGGATCCTAATGATTGACCAAACGGGTCGGGTTCGAAAGTATAAGCGATTGTTTAGATCGCTTACCTTACGACCCTATATAAGCACTAAACTAAAAGTGACGAGCTAAGCATCTTAAAACATGCTTAACTAAGTTTAGAAAACAGGTTTGGTAACAAAACAAACGGTTTTGATACCTAAGAGTAGTTTGGTTACAAAATACGCAAGAATGCGCATTTTGGCCGAAACTACGACTCGTCACTGAGCCTAGATAACGTGGTAATCAGTAGGTATAGTCACTAGGGACTATAACCATCGTGATTACACTCACGTTATGAAGTTTGAAGAAACACTAGATAAATGGTCGGAACCGAGATATCTAGGGGGTTTGAATCCGCATAAAAAGGTGGGTTTCCTCTCGTCTGATTCGGTTACAACTGATCTCCTTCTCTGATAACTCTGCAAAAAAGAAGCACCGTTAGCCTCGCCAAGGGGAGAAAAGGGTTCTCTCCTTGACCCGACTCCGGTGTGAGAATAAGTATAGGTTATGAAGAAGAAGATGTATTTGAGAAGTGTGTGTAACTTGAATTCATACCTGGGTTGTTTCTCATATTTATAGCCGGGAGTCTTTTGGGCGGGAAAACCCGTTAGTGAAAAGTTAACGGAAGATGCTAACCCCATAAGCGGTTACATTTCCTTCCGTCAAGTCTTCTGGATCCGACGTGAGAGCACACGGATCGTGGCTCGGATCGAAGGCTGGGGATTTGCCACGTGTAAAGTGATCAAGTGGAGATTAGCCTCCAATTACATTCTTTCGTTGAGGTTTCAGGGATGCCTGAGATGGTGACACGTGTCCAGATGGTTATAACCATCTTGGTGGTGCACGATTGTATTTCTTCTAGAAGATTACTGTTGTAATCTGGTGTGGCACTTTTATCGTGTGGAGCCAGCTGAATAAATAAATCCCAAGTCTGGGTATTTACGCAGAAGTGTTTATTTCGGGATTTTCATCCTTTGTTTATGGGAGAAAGCGCAAGGATTTATGATTTCCTTTGGGCGCACAAGTGTTGATTGTTGACTGTTTCTTTAAGTCTTCCTTTTGTGAGACCAGTGCGCGGTCGCGCAAGGTACAAGGCTGAAAAGTAAGGTTGTGGTATGGTCCCAAGCACTTATTATGAGGTTTTTGGGACCTTACCCCTTCAAAGTTGAAATGAACTTCGCATTGACCATAAACTGGTCAATGCAGAAAGTCAAACGCAGTTTGACTTTAGCGCTAAAACGAATGAAAAGAACGAAAGAACACTTACAACGGGTCCCCGCAAGTTTGATCTTCCAAGTATTCTCAGGTATGAAGTGATAAAACACCCCAACTTAGAGAAAACTCAGAATTCAAGTGGGTTTTGAAGTTGAGATCATGGGGTATTTATAGGATTTGGACCACCGTTAGGATCGTTCCTCGTAAACCGTGATCTAATCTCATCCCTACATGTGTTGCAACACTATGGTACCTCAAAATGGCCCCTCAATATCAGGAAGAGGCAAGTGCAATTGGATTTTGGGTGTTTAACAGCTGTTTAAAACAGATTATTCTGTTCTGGGAGACTGACACGGGCCGTGTAAGGAACAACAAGAGTTTACGCGGGCCGCCTGACCCTTCTGATCAGAAGCAAATTTTCAAAAATGACAGTTTTGGTCCCTGTTATGCATTAAAGCCATTTCCGACACGTTTAAGGCCCGTTAAGCCAACGTTAAGGCCCTAAAATGATGCCTAAACATTGTGGACATGAAACATGCTCAAAAATATGCCGGATGTTGGTTCGTTTGGTCGCACGATCGCGATGTTCGCTTAATTACGACGGAATACGCATAAGCGCGAAAAACGATCCAAATTGCGCGACGAATGGATTTTTCTCATGCCAAACACTAAAATAAAATATTTCAATGCTTACATAAATTTTTGGATGTCCGGATGTATTCAGAATGTAAGTTATGCTCGAAAATGCAAACTTATGCACTTTTTGACGCTTTTAGTCCCTGAATGACCCAAAAGTTTATTTTAGCACACCGAACCCCTCAAAGCCTATTTCTAAGCTATGTAAAGGAAATTTATGGTATGTTTAACTTATGGTCATGTTCCGGAATGTCTGTTACAGTTCAAATTGGCATACTTTCGCAGTTTGTCAAATTTAGTCCCTGTAGGCGAATTAACTTGTTTTCGGCATACCAAACCTTCCAAAACTTATTTCTAAGTTATGTAAAGGTTACTTAAGGTATGTTAAGCTTATGTCACTGTTCCGGAGTGTTTGTTGCATTAAACTGGTTATATTTACGCATCAGTGCGCGTATAACCTTCCAGAAAGCGATTTAGAGCCCGAAATCGAACAAGAGTTGATACGTGAAAATGATACACATATTTGTACAAATCCCAAGTATGAAATACAATATTTCATTGGTTTGGTATTTGTTTGATGGTCGCAGTGACCCAGGTGTCACATGTGGTGACTATGTCTTATTGCCGGAGACAAATTTCTGCTAGGTTTGAGTCTTCCTGCATCACATCACAAATATTAATGTATTAGCTACACATTAATTGATCTGTTTCCTTGTTGCTTTCATACCGGGTTTTCAAGTACATACAAACATACTTACAAAAGTTTCAAAGGTTTATTCACAAACACACACATGAACTCGCTCAATTTTTATTGATGTTTTCAAACTACATGTATTTTAGGAAATTAAGTATGGATCTGGCGGGCGTTGGAGTTTACAAGTCATGTCTCTAATAAAAGGTGTCATCCGAAGTCGAAGTGTTTGGGTTATGTATTTTATCTTGGATAAGATACATGGCTCGAAACCTATTTTATTTGTGTCTTTTGTGAAGTCCTTATGTATCTAAAATTTGCTGGTATTGTATTTTAAACTTGAAGTCTGTGTTTTGGGATTTTAAAACAATGTTGCTTGTAACGTTTTGAAACTATCTATGGATGAACACATTGGTTGTATCATATAGTCGTTTGTTGTGGTTGAATGAAATGATATTAAGCAAGTCACACCAAATCATGCTTCCGCAAAAGTTAGGGTGTGACACCGGTAACGTCGCCGGTAACAGATCTGTTGTTTCTTGATGAGGGGTTTGCCGGTAACATCGCCGGTGTGGGGGTTACCGGTAACGTCGTCGGTGTGGGGGTTACCGGTAACGTCGCCGGTGTGGGGGTTGCCGGTAACGTCGCCGGTAACAGATCTCGAGTTCTTTTATGGTTGATGAGATCGATCCGAATATGAAGTAAGGTTCTTGATTTTGTATAAGATAGAGAGAGATGGTGATATGAGAGAGAGAGACGAAGATTTTGATTTATGAATGGCAGAGAAGAGAGAGAGACAGAGACTGCTTATTGTGTCAGTGTGGGTAAATTACAATATCGCCTTTCAATTAACACTTGTGTAGATATAAGATATGAAATGGCAGCTTCTCATTGGTCCATATCAATTCTCGTGATTCTCGCAACTGGGGATGGTTTTCATTATATATATATATATATATATATATATATATATATATATATATATATATATATATATTAGGGTAAGGTCCATGCGAGAACCACCCTTATTGTGAGAACCGCGAGAACCAATGTGAACACAAAATAAAATCTAAACTAAATCAAAAAAACACTCAAATTTTTTTTTTAATATTTTTTTAAAAAAAATCGCTATATTTCGTTACCATTAAAAAAAACTTTTTTTTTCGAGTAACAGTTATCCATGCACATGTGCATATGTATCATTACTTCGACAAATTCGGTAATACGTTATCTGGAATAGACAATTGCACTTTAATTTACAATACTATTCCTAATACACTACTTTTTACATTACCAATATTCAAAATGCACATGTGCATCATTAGGTATAACCATGATATAACGTGTTTTGGTACAAAAAGTTTGTGATTTTGAATGGAGAAGTAGGCCCATATACATGTTTTTTGGTTAGTTATATCTAGTGGTTGATGGTTTGGTTATAGTTGTCAATTTATGATGTAATATGTTGATTGGATGGTATAAATGGTGTTTACATACATGTAATAAAGTGAAAATATTGGTAATGGTATTGTATTATGGATGGTAGGACGTAATGGTAGTGTATTATGGATGGTATGATAGATGAAAGGGAAAGTGTATTCAAAGTAGTGTACCAAAACACCTTATTTCATGTTGATACATATAAATACACATGTGCATTTCTAATATTGGTAATGTAAAAAGTAGTGTATTACATATGGTAGTGTAAATGAAAGTGCAATTGTCTAATATGTGTAATGAATTACGGAATTTGTCAAAGAAATGACAAAAATGCACATGTGCATGCTTGTGTATTATGGATGGAATGATAGATGAAAGAGAAAGTAGTGTACCAACACACCTTATTTCATGTTGATACATATAGATGCACATGTGCATTTCTAATATTGTTAACGTAAAAAGTAATGTATTACACGTGGTAGTGTAAATGAAAGTGCAATTGTCTAATATTTGTAATGAATTACGGAATTTGTCAAGGAAATGATACAAATGCACATGTGCATGGACAACTGTGACTCGAAAAACTTTTTTTTTTTTTTGAAATTTTTTTTATTGTAAACAAACTATAGCGATTTTTACAAAAAAATAGTAAAAAAATTTTTTTTGGTGTTTTTTGTATTTTTTTAGGTATTACTGTTTGTGTTCACACTGGTTCTCGCGGTTCTCGCAATAAAGGGTGGTTCCTAACGGATCCTTGTCATATATATATATATATATAGAGTTAGGTTAATGGGTGAACAACCACTTGATTGTGAACACTAGTGAACTAATCCTAACCCTTGATTATCAATACACAAGTGTAAATAAATGGCCAGAATTTGATGATGAAAATACACTATTGTATTTTACGATTTGATGATGTAAATCAATGGTCAGGATTTGTTCATTCAGTTCACAAATACACTAGTGTTCACTCTAGAACCCCACCCTAAATATATATATATGATAAGGATCCGTTAAGAATCACCCTTTATTGTGAAAACCGCGAGAACCAGTAAGAACACAACAAAAATACCTAAAAAATTTTAAAAACAAACAGAATAATTTATTTTTATTTTTATTACAAATCACTAATTTCCGGTACTAAAAAACAAATAAATAAATAAATGGAACAACCGTGCCACTGCACATGTGTATACGCATGTACTGTCCTTCATTTTATTAGTGACGAAAGTTAGCGATTTTTAATAAAAAAAAATTGAACAACAGTACCGATGCACATGTGCATACACATGCATATGCAAATGTGCAGCGGTACTGTTGTTTAATTTTTTTTATTTTTTTAGTTATGAAAATTAGCGATTTTTAATATCGCATGAACCTTTTCCTATATATATATATGTGTATATATATATATATATATATATATATATATATATATATAGGGATGAGTTAAAATGAGAACCACCTTGACTTGTGAGAACCGTGAGAACTAGGCCAAAGGTTTTTCCGAATTTTTTTCCCAAAAGTCAAACAAAAAATCACTTGTTTCGGAAAAAAAAAATGCCGCATACTCACATTTGCATAAAACGTAAAAAAATATTTATCTTCGTACAAAATTTACACCAGCGCGTAAAAAAACTTGCATCTGTCAAAACTACCGACTCGGCTATTTTTTTTACTTTTATTTTTTACAGATGTGTTTATAATATTTTTAACTACGTTTGTGCAAAAAGCTTTTGGCCCAACTCCACGGGAAGAAAAAGTTCTCACGTTTATCACAACTCGTGGTGGTTCTTATTTGAACCGGGCTATATATATATATATGATTAAGATCAAGAGTGAACAACTTCTTGAGAGTGAACTAATCTTGGCCTTTGATCAATTTTTAGATTAAAAGGGTAAAATTGACAATACCCAAGTATGTTTAATTAAAATCCCTTAATTTTCTCATCTCTTAACTCTCTTTCTCTCTCTCTCTCTATCTCTCCCTCTCATTTTTTATTATTTCTCCATTATTTCTTTATCCATAGATTTTGTTTTAATTTTAACTTGAATATTGTTTTTCTTTTATTATCCATATATATAGATATCATAATACATTGTTTTTAACTTTTTATAATTTTCAATAAACATTAAAAAAATTCTCTGAGATTGAAATTGTAATTATTTTTGGGCATTAATTTTTTTTTTAATATGTGATGAAGTTATTTATTTTTGTATACATGTGATATGTTTCATTTTCATTAATTTCATAATTTTTATATAAATCTACTTGTGTGCATGCCTAATATACTATATGTTGTTAATATACACATATGTAACCATTTCTGAATATAATACACAAATGTATAAAAGATTGTGCATATATGTATAAACTAACAGTTGTGTATCTTGTATAAACTGATAGTTAGCGAGACTATACACATGTGTATAAACTAACAGTTGTGTATATTGTATAAACTGATACTAGCGAGACTGTACACATGTGTATACACTAACAACTATGTATCTTGTATATACGAAAACTAGCGAGATTTTAGGGATTTTGATTATATTGTTTAATATATGCAATTTACAAAAGACACAAATACCTTTTTGTCATTTATTTTAAAGGGGAGTTACAACATTATAATTACAATCTTGCCATTTTTTAAAAATCTCTAGATGATGTAATCCAATGGTCCATATTAGTTCACATAGTTCACTCTCAACCTAGTGTTCACTCTAGAACTCTACCCTATATATATATATATATATATATATATAGGGTCAGGATTTAGAGAGAACGGTAAAAAGTGTGAGAACGATGAGAACGATTTTGGTGGTGACATGTGGCATTGATGCTAAATTAAACTAAGGGGTAATATTGTCAAAAAACCCACTCACATGAACTGAGAGTTTAAATAAAACGCCATAAAAACACCCAATTCAGAAAAACGCCATTAAAATACCCAGTTAAAAACGCCATAAAATACCCAGCTTAGAAAAACGTCATGAAAATACCTAGTTAAAACGCCATAAAACACCCACTTCAGAAAAACGCCATAAAACCCAGTTAATTTTTTTTCGAAAAGTATATCAATAATATACTCGTTGGAAAGATAAAAAAACGCTGAGTTTTATGTTGTAATTTTTTCTAAAAATAATCACGTATAAAAAAATTATTGTCGTTTAAATATGATGGGGGAAATGACATGTGATTTTGCCCCTCCTGGTAGTTCCTTGGCCCCTATTATTTACAAAAATGTCACCGCATCAATCTCAACCACAAACCACTAAGATCTTGTGGTTGATAATCGTTCTCACCATTGTTCTCACACTTTGAGGCGTTCTCTTCTAATACTGTATATATATATATATATATATATATATATATATATATATATATATATATAGGGTAGGGATCCTAAGAGAAGTCCACCATATTTGAGAAACTTGAGAAGCAATCTGAACCACACATTTTCCCTAAGCAAAAAAATGCAAAAAAAGGTGAAAAAAATGCAAATTTTTTTTATTTTTATTTTTATTTTTTTTTGAAAAACCGCAGCTTTTTCTTTAAGGATTAAATTTTTTATTTTTTATTTTAATTTTTTTTTGGATTTATACACATGTGTATGTTGTTAATCTTTTAACTATACATATATGTATATTGTCAATTATACATATATGTATATACATGTTTAAAATTGAAAAAATATGTGTTATAAATCCTAAACCTTATACCATAAACACTAAAGCTAAACCTTAATGCTAAACCCTAAAGCTAAACCTTAATTCTAAACCCTAATGCTAAACCCTAAAGCTAAACCCTAATTCTAAACCCTAAGGCTAAACCCTAATGCTAAATCCTAAAGCTAAAACTAAACCCTAAAGCTAAACCCTTAATGCTAAACCCTAATGCAAACCATAAAGATAAAGCTAAGCCCAAAAGTTAAAGCTAAACCCTAATGCTAAACCCAAAAGCTAAACCCTAATGCTAAACCCTAAATACTATTGCTAAACCCTAATGCTAAACCCTAAAGCTAAACCCTAAACTATAAAGCTAAACCCTAAATAATAATGCTAAACCCTAAATAACACTTATTTTTCAATTTTAAACATGTATATACATATATGTATAATTGACAATATACATATATGTATAGTTAAAAGATTAACAATATACACATGTGTATAAATCCAAAAAAAAATAAATTAAAAATAAAAAATTAAATCCTTAAAGAAAAAGCTGCGATTTTTCCAAAAAAAAAATTACATTTTTTTCACTTTTTTTTGCATTTTTTTGCTTAGAGAAAATGTGTGGTCCAGAATGCTTCTCAAGTTTCTCAAATAGCCTACTACTTCTCACATGATCCCTATCCTATATATATATATATATATATAGGGTGGGGTTCTAGAGTGAACACTAATGTATTTGCGAACTGAGTAACCAAATCTTGACCATTGATCTACACACGTGTATGGCCAGGATCTCATCATCAAATCGTAAAATACACTAGTGTATTTCAACATCAAATCCTGGGCATTGATCTACACACGTGTATGGCCAGGATTAGTTCACTCAGTTCGCAAGCTACACTAGTGTTTACTCTTGAACCTAATCTTGTATATATATATATATATATATATATATATATAGGGGATGGTTCAAATGAAAACCACTTTTATTGTGAAAACTCGAAAACTAACTAAAAAAAGCCTAAAAACACACAAAATATATCTTTTTTTTCAATTTTTTTTTTATAAAAATCGCTGGTTTTATATATGAAAAAAACTTTTTTCAAAAAAAAAAATTTTTGTAGTACAAGTGTAATAATACACATGTGTAGTACACATACACATGTGTAGTTTTACACATGTGCACTACACAAATATTTTTTTTTAATTTTTTTTTATATAAAAAAACCTGCGAAAATGATTATGCAAAAAAAAAAAAATTTGGTATGTTTTTTTGGCTTTTTTAATTAGTTTTCGAGTTTTCACAATAACTAGTGGTTTTCATTTGAACCTTCCCCTATATATATATATATATAGGGGATGGTTCAAATGAAAACCACTTTTATCGCGAAAACTCGAAAACTAACTAAAAAAACCTAAAAAACACACAATTTTTTTTTATTTTTTCTATTTAAAATCACAGGTTTTTTTATATAAAAAAATTGTTTTCAAAAAAAAAAAATTGTAGTGCACATGTGTAATAATTCACATGTGTAGTACACATACACATGTGTAATATTACACATGTGCACTATAAATTTTTTTTTTTTTTTGAAAAAATGTTTTTTATATAATTTAAATAGCGAAAATTGTTATGCAAAAAAAATAGTATGTTTTTTAGGCTTTTTTAGTTAGTTTTCGAGTTTTCGTGATAATTAGTAGTTTTCATTTGAACATTATATATATATATAGCAACGTGCCATTAAGTAGTTGGAAAACCTAAGATAAAAAAAGATGATTACATGATTATGTCTCGTACATTAAAATCGTTTCACCTATCCCAATCTATCATGGGCGTAGCATGGTGGGGGCGGGAGGGGGCTACCGACCCCCAAAACTTTTCGTTCTGTAGTGAAGAGTATGTAGTGTTTGTATAGAATTTTTTTGGGTATATACGTTTTCAATACCGCGTTTTATAGAAATTTTTGGATATATACGTTTTCGACCCGCGGTTCGAAATCTCAAGATTCGCCACTGCAATCTATATAATTCCATTTTGATCTATTTTTTTTAAATTAAAGGATCATAATTCATAATATTCGAAAACAAAATGACAGACAATTGTTCCAACAAAACCTGATACCTCAAAAACCTGCTAAAACGGCAACATAAGACAATTACTTAGATCTCTGTCTCATCTTTCGGCGCTTCCTCTTCAATCTCCTCATTCTCTTCTTCTTCTTCCACTTAGCTCTCATGTTGACGACAGATGTTTTCGATGTACTAGAAGAAGCTGCAGGCGCCGGTGAGTTGTGGAGGTTAGGCGACTTCCCCATTTTGATCTATTTGTTAACCATAAATACGAGTTCATAAAGATCTTTATGTCAGAAAGAAGACAATAATTTGTAGTATAGGGGCTAGTGTGTAACATGGTGTCCTATATAAACACCTTTCTTGTAAACCCTAAAGTAGTTTTCTTTTGATCAATCTAATACACGCCCCTTTGTTCTCTATACCTGTTGACATGGTAACAGAGCAGTGTTTCTAACTCTTGAACACTTTGCTCACCATCTACAATCTATTTCAAGCCAATCCAACCTCAAACCAGAAATAAACCGATAATCAAAATCAAGATCAAACACCGGAAATCAAACCTGCCGTCTCCATCAAACCTCATCTGTTAGCCGTCAGATCCATTGCCGCTGCCGTCGGATTCATTGCCGCACGCTCTGACCCTGTTCAGCAAATCCAGCCGCACAAAGTCTGAAACTTCAACCAGGAACCCTAGCCGTCTGCCCAGGAAACCCTAGCCGCCGCCTTCAATCTGGCGGATTTGTTGGAATTCTGGGTAATCTCGTTCATAAGCTAGCGAATTTATTCCGTTCCGGGCCACTTCAAATCTTGAACGAGAGTTCAAGTTGCCCGGCGTATTTGATAAATACGCCGGTAAGTCACGTTTTTCCGGCTTCGTTATTCCGGCGTCGTTATTCAGGCGAGAGTATTTAGTGGTACAGAAAAGAGTACCCGTTGACAGCAAGGAGGATCCATAAATCAAGGAAGGATATTACATGTGTGGGAATCTAGAGATCGATTAGGGCTTTGGGTTTGTTTGGAACAGGAGAGTGAAAGTGGATTTGTTGGAGAAGAGAGCTCAAAAACAAAAAAAACTAATATGATGGTATATTAAATATGGTGCTCCTCGATTTCAATGCATTTGTCATTTTCAAAAAGTTTAGAATATAATTTCTACATTTAAAGGGAAAAAAAGGAAAAAAGGGAAAAAAGAAAAAAGAAGAAAAGAAAAAATCCCGTTGCAAATGACTAATCACCAGGTCTATGAGTTACTCAAATATTCTCCATCAACAAGTGGAGAAGCCTATTTAACAACGCAGAAGGGCGGTGATCAATTCAACTCTTGGATTTTTTATTGTGGAGCCACGGATACAATGACGTTTGAGCCATTGGACTTTGTCTCTACAAAGAAACCAAATAGAACCCACATCAAAACTGCAAATGGTGAAAATGTTTTAGTAAAGGGAGGAGGAACTGTCGAAATATCTCCTAGTCTGAGACTGTCAAATTGTTTATATGTTCCTTCGTTAACACACAAATTGTTATCAATAAGTCATGTTACAAAGGAACTCAATTGCACAGTTCTAATGCATCCTCATTTCTGTATCTTACAGGACATCAGAACTGGAAAGATAATTGGGCGTGGCACTGAACGACAGGGCTTATACTATGTGGATGAGGAGACTCAGTCAGGGACTACAATGCTTGCTCACGGAACAAAGAGTAGAGAAGCGTGGCTTTGGCATAGGAGATTAGGGCATCCTTCCGCTGGGTATTTACACCTTTTACTCCCTGAGCTTTTCCCGTCCAATAGTACATTAGATTGTGAGACATGTGCCTTAGCCAAAAGCCATAAAAAACCATTCAAACCGAGTAACACTAGGGTCAGTGAACCCTTTTCACTAATACACTCAGATGTTTGGGGTTCAGCTGAAACTAATGGAGGTCAAAACTTTCGTTTTTTCCTATTATTTGTTGATGACTGCACCAGGATGACCTGGGTGTATTTTTTAAAACACAAATCTGAAGTCTTTGACAAATTCAAACTGTTTTACAACATGGTCCAAACTCAATTCAAAACCAACATTCAAATCTTACGATCTGATAATGGAGGGGAGTACGTTAATAACTCCATGAAAGAATTTTTCCAAGAAAGGGGAATGATTCACCAAACCACTTGCCCAAAACACCCAGAACAGAATGGTGTAGTTGAACGGAAAAATGGCATTCTGGTAGAAATGGCCCGAGCCCTTATGCTTGAATCTAAAGTCCCTAAATCCTTTTGGCCTGAAGCTATAAACACAGCTGTATACCTCCTTAACCGTTTACCAACCAAAGCCCTTGACCTAAAAACTCCCCTTGATACCTTATCCACATTCACCAAACTACCCCCACCTCTTACATTACCACCTCGGGTCTTTGGGTGTACAGTTTTTCCCCATATACCCAAAACCGAACGATCCAAACTAGACCCATGTGCCGAGAAATGTGTCTTTGTTGGTTATGGAGTGAATCAGAAAGGATATCGATGTTATAACCCATTACGACGTTGTATGATTACCACTGTCCACTGCGACTTTCTTGAAACAGAATATTACTATCAGTCCCATCTCAGTGGTCAGGGGGAGATAGAGCATGAGGACTCATTGAGTTGGTTAAAGTGGATTCCATCCGCAAGCGAAGACGAGTCATCTCATACATCCACACATACTGAGTCACCAAAGCCTGTCGAAAGTCCCACCCAAGAATCATCCAGACTGGTGTTCGAGGTAAGTGACTCTCCAAACCTTGAAAATGTGCTTGAATCTGATCCGGTCATTACTAACAATCACGAAAGTCCCGAGACAATGGAACAGGTGGAGATTGCTGAGCAGAACAATGCAGTCCAAGGAGAGGCCGAATCAAATGAACAACATGATGGAGGCTCTAGAACAACACCGGGAACATACGTTTTACCTCCGAGAGCCAATAGAGGGATTCCTCCAAAACGGTACTCCCCAGAAAGGGAAACCAGAACTTCAAGGTATCCCGTAGGCAATACGGTTGACGGGAACTTATCTAACAGTGCGAAAGCATTTGTTACCTCTCTATACTCCGAACAAATACCTAGTTCCGTAAAGGAAGCCCAAAGTCAGAAGAACTGGAAAGAAGCAATGGAAACAGAGATGCATGCTCTTATGAAAAACAACACATGGGAGAAGTGTAGCCTTCCTAAAGGAAAGAAAACAGTTGGATGTCGGTGGGTCTATTCAATCAAATATAAACTTGATGGGTCCATTGGAAGATACAAAGCACGACTTGTAGCCAAGGGTTACACTCAGACGTATGGGATCGATTACTCTGAGACTTTTTCCCCGGTTGCAAAAATGGACACCATCAGAATCCTCTTCTCTGTGGCAGCCAATAAGAACTGGCCTCTCCATCAGTTCGATGTTACAAACGCATTTCTTCATGGAGACCTAACGGAAGAAGTCTACATGGAAGCACCTCCAGGTTTTAGAGTGGGTTTTAAAGAAGGGGAAGTCTGTCGGTTGAAAAAATCTTTATACGGGCTTAAACAGTCTCCTCGGGCATGGTTCGGAAAGTTCACTTTGGCCATGAAAGAATATGGGTATCACCAAAGTAATGCTGATCATACCCTCTTTCTCAAGAAAAGAAATGGTCTTGTAACGTGCTTGATCATATATGTAGACGACATGATTGTTACCGGAAACGATGTAGAAGAAATAACACGGCTGAAAAAGAATCTGTTCTCAAAATTTGAAATGAAAAACCTTGGGAATCTCAAGTATTTCCTCGGAATAGAAGTCCTCAGGTCTAAACGGGGGATCTTCATATGCCAAAAGAAGTATGTCCTCGATCTCCTTGCAGAAACCGGGCTGATTGATTGTAAACCGACAGATACCCCAATGGTGGTGAATCACAACCTTCACATGGAACTTAATGGAGAGCTTGCAGACAAAGAAAGGTATCAACGACTCGTGGGCAAGTTAATCTATCTCTCTCACACTCGTCCTGATATAGCTTATGCTGTTGGAGTAGTAAGTCAATTCATGCACCAACCACAAGTTGCCCACATGGAAGCAGCTCAGAGAATTTTAAGGTATCTCAAGGGGACCGCAGGCTATAGAGTATTGTTCAGAACAAATGGACATTTAAGGGTTGAGCTCTACACTGATGCAGACTGGGCTGGAGATAAAGGAAACCGAAGGTCAACATCAGGATATTTCTCCTTGGTCGGTGGAAATCTGGTTACTTGGAGAAGTAAGAAGCAAAAGGTGGTTGCTCTGTCGAGTGCAGAAGCAGAATTTAGAGGTATAGCTCGAGGGTTAAGTGAAGTTCTTTGGATCAGGAAGCTTCTAGAAGACATCGGCTTCTTCCAAAGGGAACCAAGTAAAATTATGTGTGACAATACGGCTGCAATTCAGATCTCAGAAAACCCGGTTCAACATGATAGAACGAAGCACGTGGAGGTAGATCGCCATTTCATCAAGGAGAAACTGGAGGAAAAAAATCATAGAGCTCCCATATGTGTCGTCTAAAGATCAACTCGCATATATTCTTACAAAAGCCGTCAACGAAAACGCGTTTAGTAGCTGCTTAAGCAAGTTAAGTATTGGTGATCCCACTACTCAACTTGAGGGGGAGTGTCAGAAAGAAGACAATAATTTGTAGTATAGGGGCTAGTGTGTAACATGGTGTCCTATATAAACACCTTTCTTGTAAACCCTAAAGTAGTTTTCTTTTGATCAATCTAATACACGCCCCTTTGTTCTCTATACCTGTTGACACTTTATGTCTTTCACCATCATACTTGTTGGGACAAACTTGTTTTGAACTTTTTTTTATATTGTAAAGTCGTAAACAAATGGGATGGTCGTTGATGGTTGTTATCCTCAAAGTTATATTAATAAAAATGTTGAAAATAAACTTGCTCCAAGTCTCTTAAATACCATGAGTTGTCTTTGAATATATGCAAGGTATTTTATGCATGTGCTATATATTCATCACCAAACGAAAACGAAATCAAAATAATAAAATATATGAGAGACCTGGTAATCTCCCCTAAACTTGTCGGATATTTTAGTTCATAAGTAGATATGACAAATGAACTTAAATTTGACGGGTAAATCTGAATTCTAAAATATTCAAGATGGGCAATGAGGCGGTATTTGGATATGAGAACGGGTATATGTGATTACTTTAAAAAACGTGTATTAGACAAGTATGATATTAGATATGGCCGACCGTTTTACCTAAAACACACATTCCTTTTTATCAGAACCATACTTGTAATCATTTGAATTTTTATTCTCAACTTTCCTTGGCCAACAAAATAATTTATAACTAATCTGCTAAACTTTAGTTTTTACTATTTTAGTTTTTAAGTAATAAAACTATATAAAAGTTCAAATAGTAAGAAATGTATTTTTTTTTTTTTTTTTTTGCTTAAGAAGAGGTTGATATCAAAGTGTAGGGAAAAAGATGGATCAAAGAATATTCAGAAAATTACAAGTTTTGTTCTTTATCTATATACCAAATTACAGGCGGTGTCATTTGGCGCAAAAACTTAACAAGTTCTGGACTTAATGTTTCAAAATACTGCACGTTATGTCTTTTGGTCTTAACCCAGTTAATTGTTTTTTTGTTAAATCTGCCGCATTCTTGTTATTTCATCTCCCTAGGGACTAACGTGTAAAAAAACTTATATTTACATACTAGTTTGTAAAAAATAAAAAGATTTATAAATAAGAAAGATCTGCACTCTCTTTTTATCACACGCTCTCTCTTCTCTCTCTCTCTTCTCTTTCTCAATCACACACGCTCTTTCTCTCTCTCTCTCTCTCTCAATCTTAGCTCAAACCTTCTTAGATCTAGAGGGTGAGTTTAACGATGGTGACGAGATTGGTGGTGGGTGGTTGATGGTGACGATGGAAGTGGGTGGTTGATGGCCGGACAAATTTTGGAAAAACTTCAAGGGGATTGATTATGTTCTTATCTATTTCTTCCTTAATTTTCTCTAAATCACTTTTGGAAGCACAAAAGGAAGATTGTGGGTGCATGTGACTTTTGGATCTCCTATACGTGTGCTTATGATCTTAAAAATTCTTTGTTTGTTCACCTTACATAGATTTATGCAGTAAATGTCTTCTAAGTTCATTAGAAATATTCATGTTTGATATGTTTATTTTGTGTGAGGGTGGGCGATTGATGGTGGTTGTTGGCAGCGGTGGAAGTGGGTGGTTGGTGACGGGTTTGGTGGTGGTGGATTATGGTTGTTGGCTGCAGTGGAAGTGGGTGGTTGTAGGAGATGGTGGAGGGTGGGTGGCGGGATGGTGACGGGATTGGTGGTGGTGGTTGTCACACCCCAACTGATGGCGGAAAAATCGGAGTGAGACGAAAACGAGATTGCTAGAGACTTCATAACACTATTTTGTGACAATATTTGAATAATCAAAATTCATTTCATTGATAAATTGTCAAGTACAACACTTGAAATCAAAGTACAACAACATGAAACGTTTACAACAACAAGAAAATAAATTCAACAACAATACTAGAATTCTAAATGAGTTTCTAGTCAACCATACTAGATTTCATCATCATCAACGTCGTCAAACTCCTGCAACATATTCAAAGTACAGTTCAATACAAAAAGTATTGGCGAGTATATAAGTTTTAAGTACTAGCATAACTATAAAAAGTTTAAACAGATCCACATGGCAAAATTTGTTATCTAAAATTAAGGTATGGCTGGCATGCAACTATAAGTGTCAACCCAAAGATTACCGCTAGCGTAATCCTATCGTAGCAACGATAGGACCGTTCAGTTTTAACTTAACATGAGCTCAAGAATACTGGCAATGCGTTACTCCTATAGCGCTATACATGTTATGGGAGACTTGTACGAAGTTAATGACAAGCATACCACATAAGAATGTACCAGCACAAACGAATTAAAGCATAACGTATTAAGGAAGGGTGTATTGTCTGCGTTTCACAGTATATGCACTGTATTGCGCAGTACGCGCTTAAATTCGCAGAACAAGATTTTTAAGCGTTCTAACTAACTTTTCTTCAAGAATACGATTAAAAATAAGGTTTTAATCATAACAGAATATTTTTCGTATTATGACGTTATCTGGACAGTTACCGACATTCGTTTCGCATTTCGTTCGTTACGCGATAATCGTTTAACTTATTATTGCCAACGTAATTTTTAGTAAAGTTTGAGTTTGTCAAACTTTCAAATACCTCAAATTATTGTCCTATTTAATAATTTAGTGCCTATATATACTAATAACCAATGTTTTAGAAATCGGCATAGGCGGTCGATTAATCGGCGCCTAGGCGCTAGTCGGTGGGTTACTGCCTAAATTTATGCTAGTCGGTCAAAAAATCGGTTATGGTCAAAATCGGTCAAAGTCGGTGAAAACCAGTCAAAGTCGGAGAAAATCGGACTAATCGGTCTCATGGTTTTTGACCCAATAAACCCAAATTTTGAAGCCTAGCCCATGGTTTAAAGCCCAAAATTTAATTATAACCTATTTTAACATTTAAGTTTAGGTATTTTAACATTTAACCCCCTCTATCTTTCAGTAGTTTACACATGGTTCCTAAACTTTTAAATTTATTAATAAAAAGTATTAAGTTATCTTCTAAACTTGTAAATTTATTAACAAAAAATATAAAGTTATATATATATATATATATAGGCTAATTATAATGAAGAAACCCACTCCAGTTAAGAAAACTGTGAAAACTCTATAAGTGGACCAGAAGTAGCCACATGTTTTTTGTAAGAGATTGACTGAGGAGCATATTGGGAAATTTGCACTAGACAATGCATTAAATGCACCAATTGACATTTGTACTAGACATTTACACACACTTCTCTCTCTCCCTTTCAACACACACTTCTCTCTCTCTCTTTCTCTCTCTCTGGATAATCATTTCTAGATCTAAGATCATCCATAATCAATCATCAAAATTCTTCTTCTTATCAAAATCATTCATAATCAACCACCAAAACTCTAGATCTACAAGTGTAACAACCTGGTGACGGTGTAATTCATAATTCTTCTTCTTCTTATCCATCGATCCACCACAAATCATCACCAAAACCACTGGTTTTTTGGCGGATTTAGTGCTTTGAGTGGTTTAAGATCCGATGGTGGTTCCAAGATCCGGTGGTGGTCAACAAATCCGATGTTGAAGATGATGTTTCAGATGTTGAAGATGATCCAAAAGATGTTTGATGTTGAACATGAGGTTCCAGATCTAAAAGATCATCCAGATCCATAAGTATGTTTGTGTTTTTGTAGATCTTTATTTATTTATTTATTTTTTTTTTTTGTAGATCTCCAGCTTTTTTTGTAATTTTCAGATTTGCAATTTTTTTTTGTGTTCCAGATCTAAAAGGTCCTCCAGATTTGCACTTTTCAGATTTGCAATTTTTTGTTTTTTGTAGATCTTCATTTTTTTGTGTTTTGTAGATCTGCATCTTTTTTTATTTTTATTTTTTTGTTTAAGAAGATGAATGTTATTACTGATTTTATGGTTGAATCTAAAAAATCTATCGTTGTTGGATTTTTGTTAATGAAGCTATATTTTTTATATAAATTTTGTAACATTGCTAGTTACATTACTTTTGTTGGATTGTCGTTAATGAAGTTTATTTTTGATGTAACAATTCTCATAACAATTCTTTTGCGTCTTAGTTATGAAATGTAACAATCAAAGAAAAAATGCATGTTACATTTTTTTGTGTTACATAAATAATGCATGTAACTGAAAATAAAGTGCATTGTTTCACTTATTTAGATTGTTGTAAAAATAAAGTGTGTTGTTACATTTTTTTGTGTTAACAATCAATCAAAGCAAAAAATGTCTGTTACATTTTTTTGTGTTACAGAAATAATGTATGTTACAGAAAATAAAGTGCATTGTTACACTTTTTTAGATTATTTGTAAAAATAAAGTGTGATGTCAATTTTTTTTCCAGATTATTGTAAAAAATAAAGTGTCTATTACAGAAACAAAGTGTTACATTTTTTTGTGTTACAAAAAAAGTGTTACATATGTGACGTAAAATTGATTATGTAAAAATTATGTTACCTTTCTATGTAACATTTGATCATGTAAAAATTATAAGTTACGTTTCTATGTAATATTTTTATGTTACAGAAATAAAGCGTGTTATTACAAATGTGGCATAATTTGACAATTAAAAAATGTATGTTACATTTTATGTAATACAAATACAAATGTATATAAAAGAGAAACAAAAGATCTGATGAATATAAAAAATGAAAAAAAAAAGAGAATTACATAAAAAAGAAACAAAAATCTGACACATACAGAGTTTTTGTTTGTTTGTGTTAAATAAGTGTAAAATTCTTCTCATTTTACCCTTTAGGTACACATTATATATTTTAATAATGAGAGAAAGAGATAAAAATCATCAGATATGCAAACAATCATCCTAGCCATTCATCCACTCTAATCAATGGTTATTATTGGGTTTTCAGGGTTTCTTCAACTCAAGTGGGTTTTCAATTTATCCTTGCGCTATATATATATATATATATATATAGGTAGAGGATCCTGTAAAAAAGGCCTAAAGTGTGAGAAGGGTAAGAAAGAATCTCAGCCATTAGATCTTTTGATCTAATGGGTGAGATCAATAGGGACCAAATTGTAAAATATTTTCATTAATTTGGACTGATTTGAAATATCTAGGGGCAATATAGTCTTTTAAAGCCACTAGAAATTAGCTAATGCACATGTAACTTCCCCCGTCTTTTTTAAACGTCAATAACTTTTTATACGTAACTTTTTTATAAAAAAAAATTACACCATAATAACGAGCGTTTTTTTATCTTTAATATGAGTACCATATTGCTATACTTATAAGAGAAAAAATATGTTTCGATCAGATGTTTAGTCAATGAATGGTGTTATATACTTGCTGAATGGTGTTATATACTTGCTGAATGGTTTATATACTTACTGAATGGTGTTATATACTTGCTGAATGGAGTTATATACTTGCTGAATGGTGTTATATACTTACTGATTGGTGTTATATACTTGCTGAATGCTGAATGGTGTTATATACTTGCTGAATGGTGTTTATATACTTTCTGAATGGTGTTATATACTTGCTGAATGGTGTTATATACTTACTGAATGGTGTTATATACTTGTTGAATGCTGAATGGTGTTATATACTTGCTGAATGGTGTTATTTACTTGCTGAATGGTGTTATATACTTCCTGAATGGTGTTATATACTTGCTGAATGGTGTTATATACTTCCTATAATTAAGGTGGCGGTTATGGAAAGTTTTTAATTAATTGAATTAATGATTACTTGTTTACCCTTTTCAATTAATTTAGATCTAATGGCTGAGATTCTTTCTTACCTTTCTCACACTTTTGGTCTTTTTTACAATAACCTTACCCTATATATATATATATATATATATATATATAAATTTGTAAAATTATACTTAAAAAGTCCAATCCGATTAATCCCTGTTAATCCCGATTAATCTCTAGGCGGTACCTCACCGCCCGACTAGCGCCTAGCGCCTTCTACAAGGAGTCAAGCACTAGGCCTGGGTGCTGAAGATCTACAAGATCTCCTTGAGCTTACACTGTGCAGGGATGAGGATGATCTAAGTTCCAAGGAATTTGAAGAAGAATTTAAAAGAAAAGCAAGGGAACTTCTGATGAGTAATAAAGATCCAGAATAATGACAGGTTTTGGCATTATCTGTTCCAGGGGGAGATTGTTGGGATTGAACCCTACCAGAGGAACAGATAATGTAAAGCCAAAACCTGATCACAACAGTGGATTCACAATAAGCAGACGTTTACTCTAAGCTCTCCCCTTGACTGTGGTTACCTATCTGCTGATACACTCTAAGTACTGCTCAGAAGAACAACTGATGAACCAAACACTGATGAAACAACTAAAGACTGCTAAAAGGCAAACACTGAGCTCTATCTACTGCTGTCTCTTAAATACTGCTGAAGACCCAAGCACTGCTCATTCAAAGACTGATCACCTTTTGAAGAAAGCACTGATGTTCAAACAGTCAGTGCTTAGGCTACAACAGTGGAACGTGAACAGTGTTAGACTTGTTTTGTATTTTATTATCAATCAGTTGTTAGACATCAGTAGTTTTGTATAGACCAGTGTTTATAGTTTGTTAGGCTGTTAGATGTCACTATCATGGTGACGTCAGCTGAGGTACATCAGTGGTTTGGTTTGCTTATAAATATGACAGTACTCTGTACTGTTATATTTGATTCGTTTTGAGAGAGTTCTTCTCCTCAATTCAATCCTTTCATCTTGTGCAATCCAACCTTGGGGTATCAGGCTGAGGGGGAGCTTAGTTTGTAAGCATGTCTGTTATCTTGTGCTTTGATTTGTAATCTTTTGACTCTATAAGAAGCAAATGTTTATCAAACTATTTTCTCCTTTGATTGTGTTTACAAAGTTTGTTATTCATTTCCGCTGCACTTAAACTCTGTTCATCTCTATTGATTATCAATTTACACAAACAAACACAATCATGAGAGCCTCCGTTCTTAACAATTAGTATCAGAGCTTGGACAGTCAAATTCGAGCTAACAATCAATTTGACATAACTGTTCGGCTCAAAATTCATTGATACTAAGGATGGTTGTATTCAGTTGAAAAACAGAGTAACGAGTAAATCATGATCAAAGTGGTTATTCAGAAACTCTGTAAATCAACCAAGATGTCATATGACACACAAATCTCACACAACAAGTTATATCATGCATAAGTCACTCATAGTTTTCAGATCTGAAAACATATCTGTTAAATTATGAGATTATTTCATATTTTCAAAATTGATTTCAATTGCTGTTATGAAAATTGTGGTGGCACCTTATTAAAGTACTAAAGTATGAACCTCAGATTAACAAAAACCTATGTTCATAAAACATTAGTGTTTTTGGTAACATAAAAAGAGGGAAATTAAAACTTTAGTCATTCAGATCTTATGTGTTGAAAACAGGTTGAGTTCCTCAAAAGGACAAAATCAACTTTGTTAAAATACATTAAGAAAATTCACAAAAACTCAGAAGTGTGTTTATCCAACTTTTGAAGTCAAAAGAAAAGAGTATAAACATAAAACACTTATGAGTCAAAGTTTAGGGTAATAATGGTCATTAAGCAACTGTGTGCATTCATCTGTTCAGGTAAAGGTTTTGATCCCGGTGAATGAACTTCAAAGAGGACCATGTTTGCAATCAACTGACAATAAAATGGTTCCTAACAGTGGTCAAAATACAATCAAAATTTCCTACCACTGACCATTTTTATAAACTTGAGAATGTTATGATTACGTTTTCTTTTGAAAATATACCAGATCCTTTTTTATGCTGTTCTCAGAAAATCCTTTAACCATTTTTTTTGTTCAAAGGATTTTCTCGAATAACCAGGATATATTGTTCATTTTTTTTGGAATAATATATCTGAAACTTTTGTTTGTTTTTGTTGGCAGTTCCTGTCAGGATGTAGTACCTTATTTTTGTTGGTATTATTGTCCTCATAAATGGGTCAAAAGGAAATGGTACATATGTCAAGATCATGTCATACTCAGGTTTGTTCCTAAACTTTTATCAAAGGTTGATTGCTAACTGTGCTTAAATTACTGGGACACTCATGTTTTAATTGGATATTAAACGAAAATGAGTTGCCTTAGCAAAAAGTTCTCATCATCTGGGGTACTAAACCACTGTCTTTCAAAATTGACACGTGGCAAAAACCATGAATGAAAATTCTCAAAACAGTGGCTGAAATACTTGTCCTTCAAATCTGTACCATTTACCCTAATCACTATTGTGTTCAATCATCTGATCACTAAATACTATCCACTGCTGAAAGTCAACCACTGTCTCTTCATTTTGCTAGACAAGCACTGATGCTCAAAATCAGTGTCTTATCCACTGATATGCTATCCACTGATAGTAAAAATCATCCACTGTCCTCATTATTACCGTTGTAACTACTGATGCTTAATTCATCAGTGGCTCTTAAAACAACTGTTCTCCACCCTTCATCCATTTCATCAGTGTTTTGACACGTGGTCAGTTTTTAGCCTTCAGATCATAATAACCGCTGCCACATCAGCGATCATTTTTTTTCTCCCTAAATAAAACCCTGATCAAAATCCCAAATAGGGTTTTACACTGTCGAATTGAATTCCAAAGTTCTCTTCACAAAGCAGTTTCCAACTTTTCTTCCCAAAATCACTCTTCGATTCTTCTTCATCAAAATGACGAAGTCAAAATCAAAATCAAAATCTACACCAAAATCACCATCATCTTCAAAAGAGGTCGCTCAAACGGCCGAAGAAACCATTGAAATCCTATACAAATCACCGCACAACTACTTGGGTCTCCTCACAAAACCCTCAAACAACCACACCTTCGATTCTGTTATCGACACATTATCCGCATCAAAGTACAAAACTTTGTTGATAGTAGACGCTCCCATTCACTTGCAAACCCAGAGAGAGTTTTGGAAAAATGCTAAGCTTGAAAAACAAGATGGAAAAGTAGTAGCCATTAACTCCTCGATACAGGGTAAAGCATTTCAAATCACCCCACAATCAATCTCAGAGGTCTTCAAACTCGATGATCTGAAAGGTAAAACTTCTTTTGATAAAAACGAGTTAAAAGCTGATTTTCTGAAAAGAGGGTATGCAGAACAATCAAAGGTAGATACCTTACAAAAAGGTTATTTTCCATCTGCACCCAGATTTTTATTTCACACACTTTTGAGTTGTGTCTCAAATAAAACAACAGCGTTTAACGAAATACCATTGAAGATTCAATGCCTGGGCTATGCTATTTTAAACAATAAAGATTACAACTACTCCCAGGAGATCTTCAATGACATGGTAAAGAATGTTGACAGCAAATCATTTCTTCTTTTTCCAAGATTTCTGAGCTATTACTTTAAACAAAAATTTGAAAAAAGAGGATGAAAATTTTCCCAAATAAGGTGTCCACTTTCAAATAAAAGGTTTAACAATTGAAACATTTTCAAGAATGATGGCACCAATAAAATTAAAAGCAAAGGTGCCTGAGCAGACCTTAGAAACTGCCACTGATCCTCAGGCAACTTCTGCTGAGCCCACTGCTCCAGGTGATCAGAGCAGCACAACCACTGCTTTGAAACCCACACCTGACATCACCAAAAAGACCAAAAGAAAATCTTCCAAAAAGCCCACTAAACCCAAGAAAAAGGCAACTCTGGAAGATGAGATCCCAGAGCAACTGCCTGTGACAACACAAAAGTCACCACAAACCACTGCTGCTACTTCCTCACAGCAGTTGGAAGAAAGATCTCAACCTATGCCTAAAACTCCTCCTGTATCCTCACAAAAGGATCAGGTTGTAATCACAGGGACACCAAATTATGAAGCTCTGGATCCACTTGGCTATATCTTCCACAGTCCTGATCCCAAGGACATGTCTCTTTCAACTCCCATACCCTCACCAATCATACTACCACAATCAATAATACCCCTGTTGCATGCGGTTGATATTGCACAGACACAAACCAGTTCCTCTCTATCACCTATCACTGAGAGTATACCCCCACAAGTGACTGGGTCTGATGCTTATACCTCTGCTATCCCAGCAACAACTGAGGAGGTTACACCCCCTGAGTTACAAGTAACTCTCGGTGGTAGTTCAAGTGGAGCAGCAACTACAACTGATGGATCAACAGATCTTCAGTTGGACAGTTGTTTCATTAATAAGACTCCCTTGAAGGCAATTTCTTCCATGGCAACATCGGTAACCACCAGTGAGTTGATTCTAACCACCGGTACCATCAAAGGTTTATCGAGTGCTGAAGAAAGAAGTCCCCAGTACCAAGAACAAGGGGCATCAATGGGTGATTTCTAGGACTCAGTTCCTAAGTCACACATTGATACAACCACTACTGGTGGGGATTCAGATGATCCTACTAATGTAGGTGATGATTCAAAATATCAGAAATTGACGGAAAGAGTTGAAAAACTTGAAGATTCAGTTGCTGAAATTAAAGATATGGTGCAAGAGATTTTAAAAGCTCAAAAAGCACAAGCTACTGCTGTTCCTGCTCAAGCACCTGCACAACATGCATTTGCTGCAAATGAGCTTTGGAATATTTTTCAACTCATGCTTGAAAAACAGCAACATATGGCTGATCAAAAGCATGCTATTCATGTACAAATGCTGACCAACATGGTGGAATCAAGGTTTAAAGACACTCAAGCGGATATCAAGGCTATAAAGGCTAGCATTCAAAGCGCCTCTGGCAAAGTTCCCTCTTCCCTATCATTTCTTGTTAACCCCCTTCAGATAATGCCAAAAAGGGGGAGAATATAAAGCTGTTGAGAAAAATGAATAAGATGGGAATAGAACATGGCCTTTATATTAAGCCTGAAAAAGAAAAAGAAAAAGAAAAAGAAAAGCAGGTCTCAAAACCTGTTAGCCAAACAGCTGATACAGCAGTGGTTACAAAAACTGCTGACTGTAGCCAAACAGCTGCCATTTTATCAACACGCACATCTTCAACACACACCACTTCATCACACACCACCAAAACCACTGCTCTCACATCACCATCATTACCACCAAAAACTCCTGCTGACAAAAAGCAGAAGACAACAGATGTTATAACATCTGTTGTAATGACAACGGTGGTTGAGATACCAGTTGTTTCAACAACTGTTAGTCAAACACAGACCACTGCCATTCAAACTCAAATCACTGAGCCATCCAAGTTATCATCAGCCTCTCCTACAATAAAAAGGAGAAGGATTGTCATATCTGATGATTCACCACCACCATCACCATCATCAAAAACTACCTCATCACCCCCATCCCCTGCTCAAAAGCAGAAGACATCTGCTGACATATCAGCAGTTGTAATGACAACAGCAGTTGAAACACCAGTTGTTTCAACCACTGTGAGTCAGCCACCCACCACTGCTCTCATCACTCCTACATCACAACCTCCAAAGCTTCACAAAAGAAAGAGAGACACAACACAGGCTACTGATGAAAAGTATGATCCTGTTGCTGCTAAATATCCACTGGAATTAGAAGCTGTGAAAAAATGAGATGAAACAATTTTACACTGAGGATGATCCTTCAAAAAGGAAATTTCCTTCTCTCATAGGTTTCATAATTCCAGAAGACATGGATGAATATCTCGAAATGAAAGCAAGACAAGCAAGGATAAGAGCCAAAGTTGAATGCAAGAATCAGGGTGATGAAGCCATTTTGGAAAGAAGAGAATTCCTGCTCACCAAAGTTAAGCTTATAGAAGAATATGCAAGTGATCTGAACAAAGAAATGTCAAGCCTATCCCCTGAAACAGATCAACGAAATGAATTGAGAAAAGAATACCTTGCATACATAATGAAAGAAAAGTTCTATCCTGCTGAAGAAACAGAATTCAAAGAATGGCCAATAGTTGCATTAAAGCATGAGGCAAAAAGAATTGAAAAGATTAAAAATGATCCAAGAAAGAAGAAGACAGCTCCAAATTGGAACAAATACAGGAAGCTCATAGCTGATCTTACTTTTGAATATAAGAGAAAGAAGCAGGAGCTGGTGGATGCAAGAGTGGATTCTGCAAATGCCATAGCAAAATGGACTAAGCAGCAAACAGATGAAGCTTATGAAAGGCTTAAGAAAAGGAGGGACACTCCTAAAAAGTCTGACTACAAAAAGCTAAAGGAGCATATCAAGACTCTTGAAACACAAATAAATGCAGCAGAAACCTCTGTCACAATGTTGAGAAAAGAAAAGAGGGAACAACTGACTGCTGGAGGAGAAAAAGAAAAAGAAACTGATTATCTTGAAGAAGCTATCAAGAAAATAGCTTCAGATAAAGAAAAATTGGCAAAGGTACAGGACCTTACCAAAAAGGTTTTGAACCAATCATCATCAGCAGATATCACAGACAGTGAGCTTGGTCAACAACAGAGACAAGAACTGATTGACAAAGAAGTTGCAGAAGACATAGCTGCAGCTAATAAAGTCATAGAAGAAGCTTTTAAAAGAATGTCTGAAGTTCAAGATACTGCTCTACAATTCTTTTCAAGGCCAACATCTTCCAACTCATCAGCAAATAAATCTCTCCCAAGAAACCCATTTGGTTTAAAAATACTAAAGTGGCTCTCTGATCAAAAGACCCATGTATTGACTCTGGTCAGAACCAATGGAGAAGTAAGGCATATATCAAGGAGTCAAGCACTAGGCCTGGGTGCTGAAGATCTACAAGATCTCCTTGAGCTTACACTGTGCAGGGATGAGGATGATCTAAGTTCCAAGGAATTTGAAGAAGAATTTAAAAGAAAAGCAAGGGAACTTCTGATGAGTAATAAAGATCCAGAATAATGACAGGTTTTGGCATTATCTGTTCCAGGGGGAGATTGTTGGGATTGAACCCTACCAGAGGAACAGATAATGTAAAGCCAAAACCTGATCACAACAGTGGATTCACAATAAGCAGACGTTTACTCTAAGCTCTCCCCTTGACTGTGGTTACCTATCTGCTGATACACTCTAAGTACTGCTCAGAAGAACAACTGATGAACCAAACACTGATGAAACAACTAAAGACTGCTAAAAGGCAAACACTGAGCTCTATCTACTGTTGTCTCTTAAGTACTGCTGAAGACCCAAGCACTGCTCATTCAAAGACTGATCACCTTTTGAAGAAAGCACTGATGTTCAAACAGTCAGTGCTTAGGCTACAACAGTGGAACGTGAACAGTGTTAGACTTGTTTTGTATTTTATTATCAATCAGTTGTTAGACATCAGTAGTTTTGTATAGACCACTGTTTATAGTTTGTTAGGCTGTTAGATGTCACTATCATGGTGACGTCAGCTGAGGTACATCAGTGGTTTGGTTTGCTTATAAATATGACAATACTCTGTACTGTTATATTTGATTCGTTTTGAGAGAGTTCTTCTCCTCAATTCAATCCTTTCATCTTGTGCAATCCAACCTTGGGGTATCAGGCTGAGGGGGAGCTTAGTTTGTAAGCATGTCTGTTATCTTGTGCTTTGATTTGTAATCTTTTGACTCTATAAGAAGCAAATGTTTATCAAACTATTTTCTCCTTTGATTGTGTTTACAAAGTTTGTTACGCAAACAAACACAATCATGAGAGCCTCCATTCTTAACACAGCTCATAATAGTCGGGTGTCACAATTACTACATTCTTAAAGTAGTGGTTTTGAATAATGAATTAGAGGTGGATGAGATGACGCTTATCTAGAAGGTCATAACAACATCTTTTAGGGGCTGTTTGGTAGCCTCCGAATAGTCATTAAGAGGCTATCTCTTAATGGAACCATTAAGAATTTTATCAATGACAAGGTAGAAGAATGTGACATGTGATGATTTACCATTCAGAGTTTACCTCTTAACCATTCAGACTTGAGGTTATCTCTTATTCATTAAGAGGTTTTAAACCATTAAGAGGTACCATCTGAATGGTCATTAAGAGGCTACCAAACAACCCTTAGCCTTGTAAAACACAAAAGAACGAGAGAGGGTGTTTTTAAGGACCAAAATGTCCTCTCCGTGTATTCTTTTAACTTTGGCAAATGTCACTATAATTTCTCTTAGAGCATTCTCATCCAACCCACCAAAATCTGTGTGGGGGTTTTTTAAAATATAAAAAGTATAAAAAGTGTTGTGAGTGGATGAGAGTGAAAATGTTATTGTTAATCTGTATATTTGGGGGGACACTGTTCACCCCCTATACTTTTTTAATATATATTGAAAGTGGTTGTGAGTGGGGGAGAGAGAAAATGTAATGATAAAGGTAAAAAAATATTATTTAATTGAAAAGAAGAGAGAAAAAGTATTTTTTTAGTGAAAATATATTGATATATGAGTTGTTTTTTAGTGGAATGTATGTATAATTTTAGGGGGTTGGATGAGAATGCTCTTAGTTAAGAAATTTTACAATTCTCATATGCAACCTTCATGTATTAAAATAACTAGTTGATTTTCCGTCCGCGCGTTGCGGCGGGGACCCAATAACTGCAAAACGCGTGTCAGTAACGGCAAGCAGATACCGAATATCAAAACATATATAATAATAGGATACACACGTCTTACACGTTAGAAATTCGGTTGTTTTCAGTTCAGTTATTACGGTGCTAACACGTTAAAATATGGATGAGCTCGGTACTGGTAACGGCACCGAAAGTACCGATCCGGAAAATCGTCGAAATTAGGTACCGGCACTGAAAATGCTCGGTACAATACGGTATGGTATTTGAAGGTAAAAATCAACAAATACAGGTATGGTGCTAGACCGGTGTCGAACCGAAAGTAACGATTCTGAAAACGCCAAAAGGTGGGTACCAAATTGGTACCGAAAATGATTTGGTATAGTAAATTTGGTACCGACACGATACTGGTTTGATTATAGGATTTGATGCGATTTGCTCATCAATAATATAAATATCCAAGTTAATTTTACATGCTACAATTTATTCATTATAGAAAAAGACAAAAAATAAAGCAAAATAAGTTGTGTATATAAAACCTCATTCAAACGAAATACAGTTTACTTACTGTGTGTATGAAAACTAATCTAAACGGTGCAATTACTTGCATTGCTATGTTGCTATAGGATTTGATGAGCTTTGTACCAACCAGTACCGAAAATACCATTACCGAAATCCCCAAAAGTGGGTACCGGTATCGAATATACCCGGTACGGTACGGCTCGATACTGGTCGGTACTGGTACGGCACCAGTATTTGAGACCAAAAACCGATGAATACTTTGTTTTTAATATATAGATAGTTTATTACTGTTCATTCAACTTTGTTTTTAATGTATAGATAATGTATAGATAATGTATAGATAATTAATTACTGTTCTTTCAACTTTGTTTTTAATATATAGATAATATATAGATAAATACACATATTATTTTGATCTCATCATGGTATCTTCCTAAAAAGCGCTTTATCATGTCTCACACTCTCACACCACATATATAAATATGCGTGGATTGTACTTGTTTGTTTGCATCCTTTCTTTCTCATTGCGAAAATATACTCTACAAAGATATACACAATATTCAAATTTTACCCAAAAAATTATAAATATTTATATTTTAGACAAGATGAACCATAAACAAACCACCACAACCAACACCACCGCTGGCACCACCGCACCGGCGACGGCGAAAGTCAGCCCAGCCGCGAAAAACACACTCCTAATCCTCAATTGTGTCTTATTATCCATCGGAAACTGCGGCGGACCGTTGATCATGCGCTTGTATTTCCTCCACGGTGGCAAGCGCGTTTGGCTATCATCATTCCTCGAAACCTCTGGGTGGCCAGTAATTATTCTGGTTCTTGCAGTTCTCTACTTCGATCGTCGCAGAAAAAACACAAACACCAAAACAACTTTTGTGTACATGCGCCCGCGATTATTTTTCGCGGTCGCAGTCATTGGGATCCTCACAGGTCTCGATGACTACCTTTACGCGTACGGCGTGGCACGCCTTCCCGTGTCCACGTCGTCGCTAATCATCGCGTCCCAGCTGGGTTTCACCGCGTTCTTTGCCTACCTTCTTGTGAAACAAAAGTTCACGCCGTACTCGGTGAACGCGGTGGTGCTGTTGACGGTTGGGGCGGCGGTGTTAGCGTTGCATACTAACGGTGACCGGCCGGAGGGGGAGAGTAAGAAGGCGTATGTGATGGGGTTTGTTATGACGGTTGGGGCTTCGTTGTTGTATGGGTTTGTGTTACCGTTGATAGAATTAACGTACAACAAGGCAAAGCAGGAGATTACGTATACATTGGTGTTGGAAATTCAGATGGTTATGTGTTTGTTTGCAACTATATTTTGTGCTGTTGGGATGCTCATCAACAATGATTTTAAGGTACAACTCGTAACTGCATGTTTTTTTTTTTTTTTTTTTTCTCACACGTAATACACACACTGCCGGCTCAACTGGTATAACTTGTTAAGGTTTTTTTTTTATTTTTTTTTTAATTTTTTTTTTGGAAAACGACGACTCGTTGTTTAATTATATATCACCAAAAATTCCTTCTAAATACCGATGTTGCTAATATTAGACCAAAGAACTCTTTAGCTTAATAAGGGTTAACACTAGTTTTTATCATTTAGAAAATTGTTTTTTATTTTATTTGTTAGATAGAAAAATACGATGTTTTTAATCATTATGAAGCGGACTAGAAAACGAACAATATCATATTAACTGTTTAAATATATTTGAAAATCTCAAAAAGTAAAATATATATTGTTATTTGGTTACATTTAAATGCATAAAATAAATATATATTCTTAAAGAAACAAAAACAAAGAAATGTAAAATATAATTTAGATATGTACAAAGATAATGCCGACATATTTAACGGCAACTCATAACAACCCAAGGATTCAACTAATGACGATTAAACCCATGAATCCATGATGGATTTGGTAAAGATTAACTAGTCCGATCCGGTTTTAACAATACCGGAAGAAGCTTCAAATTGAAGTTGGGTTTTTGGATTCATAACGTTTATTATGAGTATGTTCACCTTGTCAACCGGTTTATGATCCGGTTACGACTTTATTGTAATTAGTAATGGATCAAGGATTTATTTTTTGCTGGACGATAGAGGGTTTAATTGAACTTTTAAGGGAAGCGTTCGGGATTTATGCATATAAAATAGACTAACTTTTTATAAGGACCCCCTTCCCCCTTTACATGTGGCTCGCCACTAGTTAATTAGTTATAACCTAATTTGATTACAACTCATTTAACTAATTTACAACTTGCGTACAACCTATTGATAACCCGTCAAATTAACCGTTTAGATAACGGATTAAATTGATGAGAGATGTTAGATTTCACAATGTTAGGCACGTTTGCGCAAGATATTTGACATGAATAAGTATTGAAATAAGAATTAGCTATATCATTATCGTAAAATTTTAAAATGATGGGAAGCATACCATTCAAATCTATAAATTATTTAAATTATTATTATATTACCTTAACACACACGTATATATAGTTAATTTTAAACTATACATATCCGTATATTACAAAAACCTTAGAAAAAATGTGTGGTGGAGAATAATTCTTAATTAACCAAGTACTTCTCACACGATCATAACCTTATATATAGATATAGATATAGAGGTAATATCAAATAAAAAGTTTATTTTGCTTAACTAGGATGAGAAGAAATCTTAACATTTTATTTTTCAAATCAATTGTTAAGATAAAAATGTAGAAAAAAAAAGAATGTAAAAGTATCTTTGTAAAATCCTATTTATTTTCTACAAATGCAAAACACATGCATATTTCACCCTCATTTTTTAAATGTTCATAACTTTTTTATATGACATTATTTTTCCATAAAAAAATTACCATAAAATCGAACATTTTTTATCTTTAATTTGAGTATGCTATTGTTATATAAAATATGATAACTAAAAAAACCCAAAATAATGTGTTGTATTTCTATGTTGTATAACATTTTTTGTGCTGGATTTTTGTACTAAATTTGTTGTGATGAATTTTTTTGTCTTAATTTTTTTTTGCTGATTTTTTTGTGTTTTTGTGCTATATTTTCGTACTAGATTTTTTCATGCTATGTGTTTTCTTTTTGTAATATATTTTATGTGCTATATTTTTTTGTAGTGGATTATTTTTGTTATATTTTTTAGAAAACAAAAGAGGTGCCACATGTAATATTCACACTTCTACTTATAAAGACTAAAA
>JARYGA010015271.1:0-41342 GCA_030545235.1 Helianthus tuberosus | reverse complement strand
TCATTTCTGTTTTTGGTTTCCAAACTTGTTGAGATAATGCAACCCGTTTGTAAAATTTGTCATTTTTAGTTACCACTTTCTTTACGGGTTCATTTTTCACTTTGATGTTGTCATTTTTCACATTCTTTTTCTCAACAACTATTGGTGCTTTACCCTTCACGTCAACTTTCTTTTGTTGAATCTTCACAGTTTCAGTCTTAGGCTTCACATTGGTACACTTTCGTGCAATGTGACCAACTTGATTGCATCTGAAACATGTTCGAGTATCAACAACTCGACTTGTGCCTTCAGACTGATACTGTGAAGCTCTTTTCTCAAAGAACTCTTCATTCGATTTTGAAAAAATCTCTTTCTCTTCATCAGCAAGTGAACTTGAACTGTTTACAAACACCTTCTTTTCAGCAAACCTCTTGTTTTGAAAACTCTTTTTCTGATAACTCCTACCACCCCAATAACCACCTGACCAATTGTTTCGATTGTTATTATAAAAACGTGGTGGAACAACAGGCTTTTTGTAATAAGCTTTATCTTTCTCAAAATTCATTTGCCTTTTTATTTGACTCAAACTGTTCACTTCTGACAACTCAATTTCAACCAATTTGAAAACATTTGTCAGCTTTTTCACATTAACATTCTCAATTGGAAACTCAGAATCCGAATACAACTTATTAGATCCAGCCATCTTGTACATCACAAGACCCGGTTCATCACTTAAGTTGTTTTTGGATTTTGATTTCTGAATGTACTTGTCCAAGAAACACTCATCATCTTCAGCTGAATCAGACAACAAAACACTTTCAGCTGTGCTCTTAACAATCTCTGTCTGAACACTATCATCAGATGATGTAGAAAAAGTAACATCAATGTTCTCCGGAAGTTTAACTTCTTTTTCTTCCTCAATTTCAACCAACCCAGATTGCTTTTTCGTGTAGTTATCAAGAACAGGTGGTGGAACTTGATGAAACCCCACCCCAGTTCCATCACAATACACATCTTCGCCCGCTTTGTCTTTCCCGGTGGGTTTGGGAATAATGTGTTGCAAAACAAAGCTTGCAGAGCTGTAACTGTTAAGCTTCAACTGGATTCGCTCGTTTTCGATTACAGCCTCTTGAACTTTAAGTTTCAATTTAGCGATTTCATCCAGTTGTTGGTTGATTGATTCTTCTTTGACTCTAAGCACTGCTCTTAGATGTTCATTTTCTTTAAAGGTTTTACCATTTCGATCATCACAATCTTTCATTGTGCTTTTGAGTTTTTCAAATTTTTCAGAAATCTGACGGTTTTCTAGAATCAACTTTTCATTTTCTTGTTTAATTTTGTCATGATCAATTTTATCATTTTCAATTTGTTTAGTTAATTCTCTTATCCGTTCAGTTGAAGCTTTAACTGTTTTGTCACGATCAAGAATCTGATTCTCAACGCTTCTGACCTTTGCTGTCAGATCATCAACTTTCGTCCCGTTGAGATACGTGACTGTGCTACAAAATTTGCACTCTTTGTTGCAATTTTTGCAATCAGCATTTCCATCGATTTTCTTACCTAACACATTTGTTGACACATCTGGACTGACCTGGCTTTTTGACTCAGACACGGAGTTAGAGTCTACCTCAAGTGCCTTAGCAGCTAGCACTTTGTCAGCCATTCTTCCAAGATTTTCAGCAGTCAACTCCTGCGTTGTGTCAATAACTCCAGTATCAATCTTCTTTGCTTTCTCGATCTCTTCTTTCTCTTTTCTCTCTTTCTCTTTCTCTTCTTCTTTCATTTTCTCGGTTGGAGTTCCCCACCATTTGTGTTGCCAATACTCATCATCTTCTTTGTATTGCTGGATTATGGCTTCGATATCAAGCGTACTATCATCGATCGCAATATTTTCGTATTCATCAAGATAGCATTCTCTATCTGGATCCCATCTATTGGCTCTCCTCGCTTCCAGAAAAATACGAGATATTCTAATGATTTTGTTTTCAGCTATCATTTTTCTGTATCTATACTTTTGCTCTTCAGTTCTATCATCTTTCCACGGAATAGGTTCATCGTTTTTCGCCATGAATGCGTAACCAACCGCATCTTCTTCTGGTAGAACCTCTTGACTCCAATCATAACCCTCATCATCATAAATCACTGCAAGAGCTCTAGATTTTTCTCTGTTGTCTTCAACCTGCTTCAATCTAGGTGGCTCGGATTTATTCTGATGATAAATTGCCTTCTTGTAGTAATCATCTCTGAAAGGATTCTCCGACTCATCAGCATAAGCGTTTCGGCATTCTCGTTTGAAGTGACCTTTCTGCTTACACTTGAAGCATGTCACCTTGGACTTATCGAACCCTAGCTTGGTAGATGCACCACCAATTGTTTTCCTTCCGGTAATTTCCATGAATCTTTGTGCTCGACGAACAGCACTTGCCATAGCCCAACGAATATCGATCAGTTCCATTTCCTCCGGATCAATCTGATCGTAATCTTCTTTCGTCAGATTGGTGTTGCCTATCTTCCCAGCTACTAGCCCTTCATATGATTCCAACACCGATGCTAGGAAAATCATCTGCTGCTTGGCCGATTCCTCATCAAAGTTCTGAGCATTCTTCAAATCTATCGCGATGTTATATTGAAAACGATTCTTTGCATCTGGATGATTTCCAGAAGATGAAGATCCACTGTGATAAGCACTGTGACTTCCACTGCTTTGACTGCTTTGACTTTCTTTGCCAGCTGTTGACACATTTTCAGCAGAAAACACAGTTTTTGGAGAAGTTGCTTTTGGCATCATGCTTTTTGGATAGTACAAATCCAAATTCTGCTGGTAAGATGAGTGATTGACTTTGTATGTCTTCTTCAACTCCAACTCGTGACTCTCGAGTTTCTCAATCAGCAAATCTAATGACAACTTTTCTGGTTCTTTGATGGTATTCTTCAGCATCAGCGCATAATATCTCCAATCCATTTCATCAGGTAACGAATCGAACAATTTGTCGATAAGATCTTCTTCAGAAATTTTGATATCATGTCTTACTAATTCCAGCTTCAGATGACCAAACCTTTCTATCATTTTACAAACTGACTCGTGTCACACCCGCTCGTAGCGGAAACGCGAGGTGTGATCTGTATGGTTTTCATTGCATAAATATCGATGTACATGAACAAACTATATGAATAAAACATACTCCATTGCCATTACATAAGTGTTTCAAAAGATTACAACATAAGTTTAGTGTGTCGGTTACAAACCATTAACATAAAAGTAAAGTGTTATTGTTTCATACATTAACATGAAATAAACTACTAAGGTTTAAACCGTCATATTTCCGTAAGGAGGCGGAATATAATAGTTAAACCCTCCAAAAGATGGCATGGAGTTCCGGTACTTGTTATCTTGACTGGGAAATCCGACATGGTCCTTTAATTCCCTAAAATACATGTTAAGTTTGGAAAACATCAACAAAAGTTGGTGAATTCATGCAATTTAGTTGTAAAAGATGTATTTAAAATGTAAGTTTTAGTATGTAAAGCGTCAATGAAATCGTTGATCATTAATGTTTTGCAAGGACATTAATATGTGTGACGAAAAAGGAAGCAATCCAACCCTAGACGATTTTTATGCCGATTCCTATCGACTGGGACACAAAAGCACTCTTCCGTATGGGTCCACGACCAAGAGTGGGGCTCGCCAAAACCCATTAGATCTAACCACTTGTACCTAGGTCCAAACTGGATTAATGGTGCTTAGATGTATAACCCTAATTCGCACATGATCTAAGGTGTTTCATTCCCTAACTTTAACATACGTTGAACATGTATTTTCCCCGATAGTTGTAAAGTTGTAAAACATTTAAATGAATAGGGGACATGAACTCACAGTATCGCGTCCTGTGAATAGATGTAAATAAGATCTCACGTGCGGTCGTCCTGAATAGCGTTGCGACCTACAAATGTTCTTGTATTTGTTAGACACTTCGGTCTTTGTAAATAACTTGAGTACAAGTCTTGTGTCTTAAATATGTGTAAGACTTGTATGTCTTTACTGTTCGTTAAACTGTGTATTAGACGAATGAATTGTTTAAATGTTATATATATATATTTTTCTCCAAATATATATATATATATATATATGTTATCTTGTATCTTGTGTAGTCGAATCTAGTCCTATGAATTTCGTGTCTTATATGTATCAATTGTATGATTGTGTTCACAATAATGGTATCATTGGGCCGAGCCCATGTTTTCATGTTATTGGGCCCCAAATAGTGTTGGGCCTAAATAGTGTTGGGCCTCAAATAGTGTTGGGCCTCAATAGTGTTGGGCCTCAAATAGTGTTGGGCTTGAATAGTGTTGGGCTTGAATAGTGTTGGGCTTGAATAGTGTTGGGCTTTGGCCCATATGTTTGGTATTTGGGCTTAGCCCATGAATTTATGTTAAGCCCATTATGAAGATAAGCCCAATAAGAAAAATAAGCCCATTTGTAGAAAAATAGCCCATTAAGTAATATAAGCCCATTTGTTATAAAAAGTAGTCCATTAAGTAAGGTAAGCCCATTTGTTATAATTTAGCCCAATTACAAGTGTAAGCCTTTCATTTTTATAAAAACCTTTTTATAAAAATTTACTAAGCATACTTTTTGGTAAATAAAAACATACTAGTTTTTATAAGTTTATAAACATCCGAAAGTTTGTTAGAGATAGCATATTTATATTTCGTGTCGAAAGGTCGTCTAAACGTCGTAGTAACTCCCCGGATTGGTGACTCGTTTAAGGATTCGTCCGTTGTCCGTTTTGACCATAAATGGTGTCCGATCCTTCGGATTGTCCGTATTCGTTTTTATGGCGTAATTATATGAAGTCTCGTAGGACTTTTGTTATAAAGTGTCTTGAGTTTAAATGTGACAATGTGATTCAAGTTCCTACTTTGATATATATATAACTAATACATCAAGTAATACATCACACAAAAATTGTTAAAGTAACCAAATATATATTTAAAAATATATATATATATATATATATATTTATATTGTCTTTTATTTTATAAACTTTTCTTTAATAACCTTTTTATTCTTGTAGAGATTTACCCAAAAATGTGGTTACTTTATAAAATAAAGTTTTTATGAAAAATGGCTATATAACCTTTGTATTTTTATCTTAACCATGTTTCATAAACATATCATTTTCTTTTTCTTTCAAATCATCATCAATTTACTCAACATCTTTACTAAACATATGAGACTTTTATAACATAATTTTCAAGATGATATCCAAATCATGTAGGGTTTTAACCATGATCATTTCATATGCTAACAAGTCCAAAAACCAAGTTTAATTTTAGTTTTAACAACTTTTATAAAAATCTCTAGTTGTATGTTACTTTTTATAATCTTGTGAAAGTCTTGTTTTTAAATAAAAACCTTAAATACTTTCACAAGATCAAAAGTTATGATCATCCATTTAATCCTTTATGTTAAAAACCCTTTAACATAAACATGTATAATTTTTAGATCATATCTTAAAACATCTTCTAACAATTTATTTGTATCATAATCATCATAACAAGACTAAATATGCATATAACAAGTCTTAGATCACAATATAACCAAACATAAATATATCATGATTTTTATCTTTGCTTCTTTGTATTTTTCATGTTTATTATGTATGATTATTTAGTTATTATTAGTAATAATAACAATCATAAACATAATATTTGTATGAAAAAAAATAGATATAGAAGCTTACTTCTAGCACTAGGCTAGGGATGATCTTAGAAGATTATTAAGAACTAAGAAGATGATGATCTTGATGATTTAAGGCTCTTGAATGGATGAATAACTTTCCTTTAACTTGCAAATGCTTTAGATCACCTTAAGTTCCAAAGAAAACCATCTTGATCATGAAGGAGGTAATAAAAATAAAAGGGTTTTTGAAGATGTTCTTGGTAATATGGATGAAGATGATGAGAGTGTTCTTTGGGTAATAAAAATGAAAGGTGTAAAATGAGTGGTGAAATGCTAGTAATACTTAATGGTTAAGTGTTATAATTTAATCATCCATTCTCATCCACTAGTAACTAACAAAGTAATATCTAGATATTTACCACATAAACAAGGGGTGTGGGACCCCTTGTTCACGTTTATACATGGGGGGGGGGGGGTCTTTGTGTTGTAAAAATGTGTTAGTTATTTTTAAGGTTTCAAAATGAGAATGAAAGATGTAAGTATTTAGATGTTTAGAGTTTACAATTTTTCGAGATGTTTCATGACTTGAAATGACTATAAACTAGCTTTATAAGATCAAAAATAATGTTAACTAGTTCGCTACATGTGTCAAAATATAGTTCGGCTAGATGTTTAGTGCTCGTTCCGCAAGTAGATAGTCGAAGGTTCGCTTATGGAAGTTGTAGGAAAAATTTCAGTTATGTGTGAAATTGATATTCCATAAATATTTTTATATGAAATTGGTGTCAAAACAACAATTTTTGCATCTTGTAATAAAAATACAATTGCTGAATTTTTGCGGAAAATTAATGAAATGGTCACTTTTAGCGTTTTTCGGATAGTTTTTAGTGCTGTCGGACATTGGTAGATATTAACCAAACTCTTGTATTCCCATAAAGGGTTTAATATATAATTGATATTGGACTCTTATCCGAGTCCTTAAGATGTCATTTTAGATGTTTTCTGCGGATCCGGAGTTTTCGTCAGCACTCTAGTTCATTAGGCACTACTCTAGTTGTTTCGATGAATTGTTTGCACTATTTCAAATGTACCCAATAAAAGTGAATCATGTGTAATAATAAATGAATATTCCATGAGTTTTCTAAGATGTATATTATGAAATCATGCAGTCCGAATATTCAAAACACATACTTGTATTATGTAAATTATCGTTTTAAATGTAAGTAAATTACCCGAAAGTGGCAGTTGTCACATTCTCCCCTTGTTATTTAGAATTTCGTCCCGAAATTCTAGCTTTGTTATTCTTTGCAGGAGTCTTCAGAAATAGGTGGGGATAATTTGCCTTCATTCGGTCTTCACGTTCCCAAGTATACTCGGGTCCATGACGAGAGTTCCAACGAACCTTTACTAACTTGACACGACTTCTCCGTGTTTTCTGGACCCTCCAGTCCGTGACCTCAACAGGTTCTTCAGTGAATTGGAGTTTGTCGTCAATGTGAATTTCATCCACAGGAATGGTAACAGTTACTTGTATTGGACTCTTTTTAAGATTCGACACATGAAACGTGTGGTGTACACTGCTAAGTTCATCTGGTAACTTCAACTTGTAGGCAACAGTGCCAATCTTTTCTAAGATTTCAAATGGTCCAATGTAACGAGGGTTAAGCTTTCCACGTTTACCGAACCTCGCTACGCCTTTCCAAGGTGAGACTTTCAACAAAACTTTCTCTCCAACCTCGAAAGATGCTGGTTTTCATTTTCCATCTGCGTAGATCTTTTGTCGATCGCGAGCCGCCTTGATACGGTCTCGGATCTGAAAAATTTTATCTGTAGTATCTTGGACTAGTTCCGGACCAATTAATTGACTATCGCCTGTTTCCGCCCAACATAGCGGAGAGCGACACTTTCGACCATAAAGAGCTTCAAACGGTGCAGCTCGTATACTTGTATGGTGGCTGTTATTGTAGGAAAACTCAACTAGAGATAGATGATTATCCCAATTGCCGCCTAAATCCATAACACATGCACGAAGCATATCTTCGAGTGTTTGGATTGTCCGTTCGCTCTGGCCGTCAGTTTATGGATGAAAGGCCGTACTTAGATTCAATTGAGATCTAAAGGCCTGTTGAAATGATTTCCATATTCTTGAAACAAAACGACCGTCTCGGTCCGAAATGATTGAAATAGGCACTCCATGACGAGCCACTATTTCTTTGAGATAGATTTCCGCTAGTTTCTCAATACTATCCTTCTCCCTAATCGGTAAGAAGTGTGCGGACTTTGTCAATCTATCCACGATTACCCATATCATGTCATGACCTTTCGAGGTCCTGGGTAACTTCGTAATGAAGTCCATGGATATTTGTTCCCATTTCCAAGCGGGAATCTCGGGTTGTTGTAGTAAACCTGATGGTTTCTGATACTCTGCCTTGACCTTCGCGCAGGTCAAGCATTTTCCAACATAGATAGCAATATCCTTTTTGAGGTTAGGCCACCAATAGTACTCCTTTAAGTCTTGGTACATCTTATCTGATCCAGGATGGATCGAGTACTTTGACCTATGTGCTTCCTCTAAAATGAGGTCTCGGAGACCTCCAAAGAATGGAACCCATATTCTACCTGCAACATACAAAGTTCCATCTTCCTTCGGCACTAACTGTTTTTCCATGCCTCGAAGTGATTCTGCTAGAATATGCTCTTCCTTGAGCGCTTCTTGTTGTGCATTCTGAATTCATGCGGTAAGATCTGTGTGAATCGTCATCTCTAGTGCTCGCACTCTTAGTGTTTTAACTCGTTCCTTGCGGCTCAAGGCGTCTGCTACAACGTTTGCCTTGCCCGGATGGTACTTGATTTCACAATCATAGTCGTTTAATAATTCAACCCAACGTCGCTGACGCATATTTAATTCTTTTTGGTTGAATATGTGTTGTAGACTCCTATGATCTGTGAAAATAGTGCACTGTGTACCATATAAGTAATGCCGCCAAATTTTTAAAGCAAATACCACCGCGCCTAACTCTAGGTCGTGAGTGGTATAGTTCTTCTCGTGAACTTTCAATTGGCGGGACGCGTACGCGATAACCTTTTCACGTTGCATGAGTACACAACCCAAACCTTGATGCGAAGCATCACAGTATACTACAAAGTCATCGGTACCGTCAGGTAATGATAATATTGGTGCAATGTACAACTTGTCTTTAAGAAGTTGAAATGCTGCTTCTTGTTTCTCTCCCCAATCGAATTTCCTGTCTTTCTGTGTAAGAGAAGTTAGCGGTTGAGCAATCTTTGAAAAATTCTCAATGAATTTCCGATAATATCCCGCTAAGCCCAAAAATTGTCGCACTTCAGTAGGAGTCTTGGGCGCTTCCCAATTCTTAATCGATTCAATTTTCGACGGGTCTACTTGAATACCCTTCTCGTTCACTATATGCCCGAGAAATTGTACTTCACGAATCCAAAACTCACATTTGGAAAACTTCGCGTATAGTTTCTCCTTCTTGAGTAGTTCTAAGATGGTTCTCAAATGTTGTTCATGCTCGTCTGCCGATTGTGAGTATATCAAGATGTCGTCAATGAACACTATGACGAATTTGTCGAGATACGGCTTGCACACGCGGTTCATTAAATCCATGAAGACCGCCGGTGCGTTCGTTAAACCAAAAGGCATAACGAGAAACTCCTAATGACCGTAACGAGTCCGAAAAGCCGTTTTCGGTATGCTTTCTTCTTGAATCCGTAACTGATGATACCCCGATCGTAAGTCTATCTTTGAATAAAAACTCGACCCTTGAAGTTGATCGAATAAGTCGTCAATCCTCGGTAGTGGATACCGATTCTTGATGGTGAGTTTATTCAACTCTCTGTAGTCGATACACATTCTGAATGTCCCGTCCTTCTTTTTCACAAAAAGAACCGGAGCTCCCCAAGGCGAGAAACTCGGTCTGATGAATCCCTTATCCAACAACTCTTGAAGTTGTGTGGACAATTCCTGCATTTCAGAAGGTGCTAATCGATATGGAGATCTGGCTACAGGTGCGGCTCCTGGTACCAAGTCGATGTGAAATTCGACTTGTCGATAAGGCGGTAATCCTGGTAAGTCTTCAGGAAAGACTTCAGGAAATTCTTTTACTACCGGAATATCTGTCAACTTCGGCCCATCGGCCTTCTTGTCCACAACATGTGCTAGAAAGGCAATATAACCTTTCCGTAAGTATTTCTGTGCTTTCATGCAATTGATGACCCGCAATGGGGTGTCACGCTTCTCTCCATGTATAACAAGTGTCTCTTCGTTCGGTAGTGGTAGGCGAATGATATTTTCGTGGCAAACGACTTCAGCTCGATTTTTGGATAGCCAATCCATGCCAACCACTACGTCGAAGCTACCCAATTCAACGGGTAAGAGATTGATATTGAATTTTTGTTCGCCAAGTTCTAAGGTACACTCCTTAACAACTTCTCCCGTCTCTATTAGTTTACCGTTAGCCAATTCTATAGAATATGGAACATCTAGTTTACTAGGTTCCAAGGCCAGAATATTTTTAAATTCTATAGAAATAAAACTAAAATCGGCTCCGGTATCAAATAATATGGATGCGAAATGATCGTTGAGGAGAAACGTACCAGTGACCACATTAGGGTCTTGGCGCGCATCTTTGGCTCCAATCACGAATGATCGACCACGAGCTTGGTTTTCTTTAGGACAGTCTTTCTTGTAGTGATCTTTGCTTCCGCATCCAAAGCATCCTTGACTACGCCCATTACCGTTCCCATTCTTGTTACCAAATCCATTTCCCGATCCAGTATTATTTCCCGTTCCCCAACATGATTCTGCACGGTGGCCATTCTTGCCACACTTGTCACACTTGACCACCCGACAATCACCCAAGTGATGATATTTGCATCGCTCACACTTAGGTAAAGTACCAGCGTACTTCTTAGGACCAGTGTCGTTTGTGGCTACAAACGCCCTGGCATCCTTTTGCGGGTTATTCTGTCGCCTGTTGTTGTTGTTGTTGGGGTTATTGTTATTGTTGTTGTGATTGTTGTTACTGTTGTTGTTGTTATTACCGCGGGTTCCCTTCTTGAAATTCGAGTAACTCCTCTTCCCACGGTTGGAAGACTCGACATGTGTTTCCTTCTTGTCATCACCTTTCTCAGTGAATATCTTCATCCTGACCCTGTCTTCAGTAAGACTCACGGCTATAGTCACAGCCTGAGTAATAGTCGTGGGTTTAGCTGCAGTAACCAGACTTCGAATCTTGTCAGAAAGTCCCCAGATGTAGCGTTCGATATGCTTGTATTCTGGTGTTACAAGATAAGGAATCACGCGGGACAGATCGTGAAATCTTTGCGTATATCCCGTGATATCAGCTCCGACCATGGTAAGGTTCCAAAACTCGTTCTCCAACTTCTGGAGTTCAGCACGAGAACAATACTTATCCCTCATACGTTCCTTCAGTTCATCCCAAGTCAACGCATAAGCAGCGTTATCACCCAAAGTTTGCACTTGTAAGTTCCACCAGGTAAGGGCCTCGTTGAGAAACAAGCCAGTAACGAAAGTGACTTGCTGATTAGCGGAACATCTGCTCATTCTGATAGTGGAATCCGTTTTCTCAGTCCATCTCACGTAAGCCACAGCACCGCCTGTGCCATCGTAGTTAAGTGGCTTGCAGTCCAGAAACTGCTTGAATGTGCACCCTGAAATTGGACAGCGGATTTTGAATGAGCAAATAGTGAATCGCACGAATAGATTTAGAAAGAAATTTGACAAGTTGTAACAAAACAGCTAAATGTTACCCGTATTATTTGTTCCACCTGAAGTACCGCCTGGACCCTGGCCTCCCGATCCGCCGGTGCCACCACTTTGTTCGACACGGGATGCCTCATACAGTGCGATAGCTTGAGCGATTCTCTGTTCTATAAGTGCATTCAGTTCCGCCTCGGTCGTAGGCATTGGTGGAGGTGGGGGTGGATTAGTTCGTGAACGTAAGACTCTCCTCGGTGGCATGATTCTTCCAAAGGAGAAATAGGATAAAGATTAGACGTTGATTTGGTTTGTTCAAAAAGAAATATTCATAACATTAATAGCAATATCACCACCAAATATATAATGCGAGTAAATAAGTTAACATAAACAATAAGATATGTCCAACCAGACCACTCAAATGCATTTAATAGATAACACCAAGTTTTTCATATATATAGTCAACCGGTTACATAATCGTTTGAAAGGAACAAAAATAGACTCGGGCTACATAACCCGGTCATACTAGTCTAGTACAACAAAAGAGATAACAAAATCTTCCTTCCAACTGTGTGATCCGCTGTATGTCGGTTGTCTTCAAAACTTGGTGGAGCATCAATATGTACACAAAACGGATATAGATACCCGTCCCAAAAGTATAATACCTGTAAACATAGTCTATGGTGGGGGAAAAACTGGTGGTGGAATAGGGAACAACAACCTGTGAACATCAGAAACCCTACCCTCCAAATCTAGAACCAAACGGTTCAGGAATACAATCTGCTGCTCGAGCGTCAGAACACGAGCAGGTAAATCAACCGGTGGTATATCCACTGGTGGCATCTGAGGTGGTAGTGGGGGTAATGGTGGTGACCCTGGTGGTGGTGGTGGAGCATGGGGTGGTGAATGGGCTGGTGGTGGTGGAGCCAGAAGTACCAACCCAAGCAGGTGAGTAAGCTCATCCTCGAGTTCACTAACTCGACGGATAATAAAGTCTATCTGATGCTCGAGTGTGAGCACACGAGCCAGTAACTCGGTAGTAGCAGCTAGGTAATGCAATGGGTGGTATGGGTCTGTGATGGGCATATCATGTGGGTATAGGTCCATGTCCCTGGGTGGTATATGGGTATGTCCAGAGGGTCCTGCCTCGTCAGTATGGTCTATATGTGGTAGAATAGGGGCAATATGATCATGTGCAGGGACAACTGGCTCATCTGGTAGGACATCATCCAACTCAATGTCTGCATTCCGCTGTAGGCCAATGGCCTGCAGTGCAGATGAAGTAACAGATGCATAAGATGAAGCATCTGAATCGGTATCGGAGTCAGAAGAAATGACAATAACCGGGACTACTGGTGCAGCGACCTCCAAAATAACCAAGTCATGAACATCCCCGTCTCCCAACTCATCACCTAAATGCTCCACAGGAATCACAGGAACTACAGCGTCGTCATCTTCGTCGAAGTCGTCAATAAAAGGCATAATAGAAAGAGGAAGGATATCCCAGGGTATAACCTCGACCACATGTTCACCCTCCGGGTGACCCATGATAACTATCTCGTTAAGTAGAGGGGGCATAACTAGCACATCATCATCAATAATGTCTCCTAACACGTCAGCGTCGATAATGTCACCATCAAGTGCGAACGGCTGAAAGTCATCCAAATCATCGTCAGATGCCGACTCGCTGTCGGATGTAATGACCTGGACTGTCGGTACATACTCGTCGTTGGAGGATAGCTCCATCGGGTCTACGTCGTCGTATATGTTGCTTCCTTCAGAGGAAGACATGATATCCTGAGAAATAAGTTGTTCGACACGTATGAGCATTTGTTATTTTACATATATACACGAAATGTATTTTTCACATAAAGTTCATTTTAAGTTATCCTACTTGAGTTGTGTGGATTAACTTAAAGTTGCATGTCTACCATTTAGATGACTAAGACACTAATGTCCTTGCTTGATTTGTTTGAGATGAATTCTTGTTGAAAGTGGACCATGAAAAATGTTTATGCAAATGAAAACATTTGTTTGTATTTAAATGGTTTTTTTTTTTTTTTTTTGTGAGAGATCCCTAATGATTGTAGACTTAGACTCGATAAAAAAACCTGGCTCTGATACCAAACTGTCACACCCGCTCGTAGCGGAAACGCGAGGTGTGATCTGTATGGTTTTCATTGCATAAATATCGATGTACATGAACAAACTATATGAATAAAACATACTCCATTGCCATTACATAAGTGTTTCAAAAGATTACAACATAAGTTTAGTGTGTCGGTTACAAACCATTAACATAAAAGTAAAGTGTTATTGTTTCATACATTAACATGAAATAAACTACTAAGGTTTAAACCGTCATATTTCCGCAAGGAGGCGGAATATAATAGTTAAACCCTCCAAAAGATGGCATGGAGTTCCGGTACTTGTTATCTTGACTGGGAAATCCGACATGGTCCTTTAATTCCCTGAAATACATGTTAAGTTTGGAAAACATCAACAAAAGTTGGTGAATTCATGCAATTTAGTTGTAAAAGATGTATTTAAAATGTAAGTTGTAGTATGTAAAGCGTCAATGAAATCGTTGATCATTAATGTTTTGCAAGGACATTAATATGTGTGACGAAAAAGGAAGCAATCCAACCCTAGACGATTTTTATGCCGATTCCTATCGACTGGGACACAAAAGCACTCTTCCGTATGGGTCCACGACCAAGAGTGGGGCTCGCCAAAACCCATTAGATCTAACCACTTGTACCTAGGTCCAAACTGGATTAATGGTGCTTAGATGTATAACCCTAATTCGCACATGATCTAAGGTGTTTCATTCCCTAACTTTAACATACGTTGAACATGTATTTTCCCCGATAGTTGTAAAGTTGTAAAACATTTAAATGAATAGGGGACATGAACTCACAGTATCGCGTCCTGTGAATAGATGTAAATAAGATCTCACGTGCGGTCGTCCTGAATAGCGTTGCGACCTACAAATGTTCTTGTATTTGTTAGACACTTCGGTCTTTGTAAATAACTTGAGTACAAGTCTTGTGTCTTAAATATGTGTAAGACTTGTATGTCTTTACTGTTCGTTAAACTGTGTATTAGACGAATGAATTGTTCAAATGTTATATATATATTTTTCTCCAAATATATATATATATATATATATATATATGTTATCTTGTATCTTGTGTAGTCGAATCTAGTCCTATGAATTTCGTGTCTTATATGTATCAATTGTATGGTTGTGTTCACAATAATGGTATCATTGGGCCGAGCCCATGTTTTCATGTTATTGGGCCCCAAATAGTGTTGGGCCTAAATAGTGTTAGGCCTCAAATAGTGTTGGGCCTCAATAGTGTTGGGCCTCAAATAGTGTTGGGCCTCAAATAGTGTTGGGCCTCAAATAGTGTTGGGCTTGAATAGTGCTGGGCTTGAATAGTGTTGGGCTTGAATAGTGTTGGGCTTTGGCCCATATGTTTGGTATTTGGGCTTAGCCCATGAATTTATGTTAAGCCCATTATGAAGATAAGCCCAATAAGAAAAATAAGCCCATTTGTAGAAAAATAGCCCATTAAGTAATATAAGCCCATTTGTTATAAAAAGTAGTCCATTAAGTAAGGTAAGCCCATTTGTTATAATTTAGCCCAATTACAAGTGTAAGCCTTTCATTTTTATAAAAACCTTTTTATAAAAATTTACTAAGCATACTTTTTGGTAAATAAAAACATACTAGTTTTTATAAGTTTATAAACATCCGAAAGTTTGTTAGAGATAGCATATTTATATTTCGTGTCGAAAGGTCGTCTAAACGTCGTAGTAACTCCCCGGATTGGTGACTCGTTTAAGGATTCGTCCGTTGTCCGTTTTGACCATAAATGGTGTCCGATCCTTCGGATTGTCCGTATTCGTTTTTATGGCGTAATTATATGAAGTCTCGTAGGGCTTTTGTTATAAAGTGTCTTGAGTTTAAATGTGACAATGTGATTCAAGTTCCTACTTTGATATATATATACTAATACATCAAGTAATACATCACACAAAAATTGTTAAAGTAACCAAATATATATTTAAAAAATATATATATATATATATTTATATTGTCTTTTATTTTATAAACTTTTCTTTAATAACCTTTTTATTCTTGTAGAGATTTACCCAAAAATGTGGTTACTTTATAAAATAAAGTTTTTATGAAAAATGGCTATATAACCTTTGTATTTTTATCTTAACCATGTTTCATAAACATATCATTTTCTTTTTCTTTCAAATCATCATCAATTTACTCAACATCTTTACTAAACATATGAGACTTTTATAACATAATTTTCAAGATGATATCCAAATCATGTAGGGTTTTAACCATGATCATTTCATATGCTAACAAGTCCAAAAACCAAGTTTAATTTTAGTTTTAACAACTTTTATAAAAATCTCTAGTTGTATGTTACTTTTTATAATCTTGTGAAAGTCTTGTTTTTAAATAAAAACCTTAAATACTTTCACAAGATCAAAAGTTATGATCATCCATTTAATCCTTTATGTTAAAAACCCTTTAACATAAACATGTATAATTTTTAGATCATATCTTAAAACATCTTCTAACAATTTATTTGTATCATAATCATCATAACAAGACTAAATATGCATATAACAAGCCTTAGATCACAATATAACCAAACATAAATATATCATGATTTTTATCTTTGCTTCTTTGTATTTTTCATGTTTATTATGTATGATTATTTAGTTATTATTAGTAATAATAACAATCATAAACATAATATTTGTATGAAAAAAAAATAGATATAGAAGCTTACTTCTAGCACTAGGCTAGGGATGATCTTAGAAGATTATTAAGAACAAAGAAGATGATGATCTTGATGATTTAAGGCTCTTGAATGGATGAATAACTTTCCTTTAACTTGCGAATGCTTTAGATCACCTTAAGTTCCAAAGAAAACCATCTTGATCATGAAGGAGGTAATAAAAATAAAAGGGTTTTTGAAGATGTTCTTGGTAATATGGATGAAGATGATGAGAGTGTTCTTTGGGTAATAAAAATGAAAGGTGTAAAATGAGTGGTGAAATGCTAGTAATACTTAATGGTTAAGTGTTATAATTTAATCATCCATTCTCATCCACTAGTAACTAACAAAGTAATATCTAGATATTTACCACATAAACAAGGGGTGTGGGACCCCTTGTTCACGTTTATACATGGGGGGGGGGGGGTCTTTGTGTTGTAAAAATGTGTTAGTTATTTTTAAGGTTTCAAAATGAGAATGAAAGATGTAAGTATTTAGATGTTTAGAGTTTACAATTTTTCGAGATGTTTCATGACTTGAAATGACTATAAACTAGCTTTATAAGATCAAAAATAATGTTAACTAGTTCGCTACATGTGTCAAAATATAGTTCGGCTAGATGTTTAGTGCTCGTTCCGCAAGTAGATAGTCGAAGGTTCGCTTATGGAAGTTGTAGGAAAAATTTCAGTTATGTGTGAAATTGATATTCCATAAATATTTTTATATGAAATTGGTGTCAAAACAACAATTTTTGCATCTTGTAATAAAAATACAATTGCTGAATTTTTGCGGAAAATTAATGAAATGGTCACTTTTAGCGTTTTTCGGATAGTTTTTAGTGCTGTCGGACATTGGTAGATATTAACCAAACTCTTGTATTCCCATAAAGGGTTTAATATATAATTGATATTGGACTCTTATCCGAGTCCTTAAGATGTCATTTTAGATGTTTTCTGCGGATCCGGAGTTTTCGTCAGCACTCTAGTTCACTAGGCACTACTCTAGTTGTTTCGATGAATTGTTTGCACTATTTCAAATGTACCCAATAAAAGTGAATCATGTGTAATAATAAATGAATATTCCATGAGTTTTCTAAGATGTATATTATGAAATCATGCAGTCCGAATATTCAAAACACATACTTGTATTATGTAAATTATCGTTTTAAATGTAAGTAAATTACCCGAAAGTGGCAGTTGTCACAACTCGTTCTTTAAACATCCAAACAGATCAAACTCTTTTCTAAGAAGTTTCTTTTTGTTTTTCACGATTTCAGTACTACCTAAACATTTCTTTTCTAACTTTTCCCAAAGATCTTTTGCATTTGAATAATCGATCAATGAGATTATGTCTTCCCGGACGGACTGAAATAACAATGCCACACACTTTTGTTCAGCTACAAACGATTCAATCTCCTCGGCTGCTCTTAAAGTTTCACCGTATTTCTTTCCATGTTCATAACCGTTTTTCAAACTCTTCCAGCTGGGAAATGCGAATGCCATCAACCAGTCCTCAAACTTTCTTGACCACCGACTGTATTCCTCAATAGCCATTAGCTTTGGAGGTTTATTGAACGTTCCGAAAGCACTTTCCGATTCCCAAGCTTCCTTTTTCTTCTCTTTTGGCGGGTTATCATTCACATTGCTTGACGAAGTATCATTGTTTCCGGAATCTCCAGCGAACGCGTACATGTCGCTAAACGGGTTCATGAAAATATCATCCATCGTGAATGTTCCTGCAAAATCAACCAACACTTAGAAAAATTTTCGAAGGTTTTGAAAAATGTGACAGAAAAGCGAATCTATCAATGGAGGTGACAAATAAGCGGACCTACTACATTGACATAAAAGCGGACCTACTGATGTACACATAAGCGGACCACTATGAGCGGACCTATGCCTAAAGACCATATAAGCGGACCTATCAACATAGGTTCATATATACGGACCTATCTGACATATAAACGGACCTATCAACATAGGTTCACATATGCGGACCTATCTTAACCTAAGACTTAACATAGACATAGTCAACAGACATTTCATGTATCAACAAAGGATCTAGCCTTCGCCTTTTTGGTCTCCACATGAACATCTTTCTCGTTCTTTTTCCCGACCAACTCCGGGCATTCAGACTTTTTGTGACCCGGCTGATAGCACTTGTAGCACACCGAAACTTTCCCCGGACATAGCGAGGCCGTATGCCCTGTCTTTCCGCATATGGGGCATGGTTTGTCTTTAAAGCGACATTCTCCCATGTGCCCCTTTCCACATACCTTGCAACTCGGTGATCCACCCTTCGCATCCGTCTTCTTTACCGACTCAGTCGTTCGAGCCTTCTTAGTAGGGCTCGGGTTAACATCCATTGCCCTTCGTTTGCCTCGATCAATTTGCTTTTTGATTTCAATTTCTCTTTCCCGAGCCGTATTTATGATCTTGGTGAGCGTCTCATACTTGGAAGGAGTCATAAACTCCCGATATTCAGCACTTAACATATTATAATAATAATATATTTTCTGCTCCTCGGTAGTCACTAGCTCATCGCAGAATCTCAGCTTATCCATGAAAATACCCGTGATTTTATCAATTGTTTCACCCTTTTGCCTTAACTGGATGAATTCCTCCTTGATTCTGTTGATAACCGCCTTGGGACTGTGGTGTTTAAGGAATGGTACCTTAAACTCGTCCCACGTCATAACCCTTGCCACTTCGGCTCCAATTTCCTTCTTCTTATTATCCCACCAATCTTTAGCTTGACCCTTCAACTGACCTATTCCGTAGGCCACAAAATCACTAACGTCACAGTGGGTCCTTTCAAATACCCCTTCAACATGTAACACCCCAATCGCGTAATACAACAACACGCGGCAGAAATATCGGGGAGTCACGTTACAAATTGCTCACAACTACTGGTACTAAAATTGTTTCATTAATGTTAACATCGTTTTACAAACAAAGAATACATGCAATTGTCTTTTGATTTAAGAAGTCTAAGGCCGGATGCAGTCCTATGCGTTGCATGCTTGAATAATTGCAAACCTGAAACATATGTGAAAAATAGTCGGCATAAAAATGCCGGCGAGTACATAGGTTTTGTTAGCCAAATAAATGGCAAAAAGTTTGGTATTGCAATTCTTTAACAGCTACGAAAGTTGTCAATTGAAAATAAATCTTGAAGACAAAGAATGGCAAAAGTTTAGTATTGCAATACATAATCTTGATTGTGAAAACTCGTGGCAAATAGTTTTGTATATGGCAATATGATTATTACTAAATCATTTTTATGCCATTTGAAATCGTATATCGTAACCTTGTTAATATCATCGTAAAACTCGTTATTGTGTTATTAGAAATTCAATCAAGGATTAATAATAACTGTTTTGAAATAAATCAAAACTTGTGTGAGTATTATATAAATCAAATCAATGATTCATGATAATACTTTAGATATCCTTCTAAGAATCTAACATTTAAAGATATGGGAGATTCTACGAGGATTTGGATAATCAAACATTGAAACAATCGTACACAAAATCCTAAAGTGATTCGGATAACGCTACATGAATAATAAAATAAGAACACTTATATATAGGAAGTACCTGCGGTGTATCCACCATGTTCTTATTTTATTACACCCGTTTCGTTATCTAAATCACAACTACCACATAAACACATAATCGTCAACTTGTAAATAACTTGTAAACACACATTAAAGTACACAATGAATCCAAATAAGGACTTCAATATTAGCACTTTAAACATCCCATATATGTTTAGCTATGAAGATAGATAAATATTACAAGGATACGGTTCTCATCACATCGTCTAGTCAAACACGCATTAAAGTACACAATGAATCCAAATAAGGACTTCAATATTAGCACTTTAAACATCCTACAAGTATCAATCTATAGGGATAAATTGATGCTAAAAGGATTCGGTCTCGATCACATTGAATCATTGTATCACAACATTCTAAATCCTAATGGTGATTCGGGATAACGCCACGAAGGGTAATACAATAAGCACACATATATATAGGAAGTACCAGAGGCGTATCCACCATGTGCTTATTGTATTATCTAGTTTCGTTATCTAAATCACCAACAATCTACACATAAACCATAACCATCGTGTCGTAAAGTACTTCTTAAAAATCTCATTATGAAGATAGGAAGATCTAAGACTATACTTCAAATATCCTATAAGAATCTAACTATGAAGATAGGTAGATCTTTTAAGGATTTGGATAAACATCGTATTTGCATAATCGGAATAATACACATAAAAGCACTTAGTAAACACATATATGCCATAGATTTGGAAAACAAATCGGTTACACATATGAATCACCCCAAAACATTTGAAAACGGTAAAAGAGGGGAACTATGTACTCACATTGAATTGCAAAGATATCCTTGACTAAATGAACTAAACAAAGCTCGGGCAAACCAAGGAAATCAAGCGGTACCTAGTAATCGGATCGCTAAATTAATAAATCGACACCTAAATCGGAAGATCGGGTAGAATGAGGTCTCGTAAACCAAATGAGTTTTGAAACTCATGTGATATGGTTTAACAAAGCCTACATCCTAAATCGGAACCTATTCTAAGTGCTTACGACCTGTTACGACCCATTAAGGTAGCTTACGCTACTTTAATGCGTCGTTCGCGCAAATGCGCGTTCGAGACGCCTAACTAGTCCTATGACAAGTATTATATGCCTAACATGTATAAATATATTGCATAATCAGTTTAAGTGGCAAAAGTTAGGTTACATATGCTTAAAATCGAATTTTGCATGAAAAGGGCATTTTGGTCATTTTCCTAAGGCATATAAACTACCTATCATAACAACTAATTAAACTAAGTGACCATAAGGTATAACCTCGGAAGGTTATTCCCTATATAACTATGGTCACAATATATGCTTGGTTGGATTCTAACGATCGACCAAACGGGTCGGGTTCGAAAGTCTAAGCGGTTGTCAAGACCGCTTGACTTACGACCCTATACAAGCACTAGACTAAAAGTGACGAGTTAAACATGTTAAAACATGTTTAACTAAGTTGGAAAACATGTTTGATATCAAAACAAAGTGTTTTGATACCCGGAAATAGCTTCGTCACAAAATACGCATAAACACGTATTTTGACCGAAACTTTAACTCGTCACTTAGACTAATCAACGTGGTAATCAGTAGGTATACTCACAAGGGACTATAACCATCGTGATTATGCTCACGTTGCAAAGTTCAAATGAACTTTGTGTTGACCAATTCATGGTCAAAACAGAAAGTCAAACAATGTTTGACTTTCACGCTTGAAAAGTATAAACAAGCATGAAAGAAGCTTACAAAGGGTCCAAGCTAGGAAGAATTGAACCGAAATACTCAGGTATGAAGCCTTAGCTTCAACTTAGAGCAGAATTGATTCAATTTGTGAGGAATGAAGTGAAAAACCCAAGTCTATTTATAGGAAGTTTGGATCAACAAGATCATTCCAAGTGTTATGAGGATCAATCTTGGCCATACACTTGTGGAACATGGTTTCTAATACAGTGGGAATCCAAAAAACAGCCTAAGGTATTGAGAAAATTGCATAAAAGACCCTGAATTTCAAGTTGGTTGCTGAAACTGTTTTGCTAAAAAAATGCATCTCAGGCGACACGCGGCAGGTGACAGTGTTTCTGTCGCGACACTCCTGGCAGGTCAGGCTGAAAGTTTTCAGTTTTGACAGTTTTGGTCCCAGCATGCTAAAAACTTGGTTTTTGACACGTTTAAGCCCCGTTAACCCAATTTCAAGGCTCTAAAATGAAGTTAAAGTATAGGGGACATGAAATATGCTTGAAAACATCTCGGATGTCGGTTCGTTTGGTCGTACGGTCACGTTATTCGGTTAATTACGACGAAACACGAACGGACGCGAAAAACGATCCAAATTGCGCGACGAATGGTATTTTTGCATTCCAATCACTAAAATAAAATATTTTAATGATTAAAAATTTTTTTAGATGTCCGGATATGTTCAGAACGTAAGATATGCGCGTAAATGCAAACTTATGCACTTTTTGACGCTTTTAGTCTCTATTGGTCAAATAAGCATATTTTCGCATACCGAACCCCTCAAAGCCTATTTCTAAGCTATGTAAAGGATATTTAGGGTATGTTTAGCTTATGATGAAGTTCCGGAATGTTTGTTACAGTACGAATCAGAAGACTTTCGCAGTTTGAACCAAATAGTCCCTATCATCGAATAAACTTGTTTTTGACACACCAAAGCCTTCAAAACTTATTTCTAAGTTATATAAAATTTATTTAAGGTATTTTAAGCCTATGTCACTGTTCTGGAGTGTTTGCCGCATTAAACTAATTATGTTTACGCATCAGTTTGCGTATAACTTTTCAGAAAGCGATTTAAAGCTTGAAATTGAACTAGAATCAAAACGTGAAATTGTCAAACGCAAATAAACAAATTTTGAGACCAAAATAGATTGTTTCTTTGATAAATGATATTGTTCTACCTCGTACTGTGTTTACGGAGCACAAGTGTCACAGTCCCCCCTACTTTAGGAAATTTCGTCCTAAAATTTATTCGAAGGAGACCATAGAGTGTAATTGAAACAACTGAAGGATAAGCAAATTGCTAGATCCCAAAGATGCGGAGCATCATTTGGTGTTGGAAATTTTAGGGGATTCAAAATGTGATTTGGGATATTCAAAGTATCTCAAGGTATTCAACCCTTTGAAACTTATGAATTTAAAGAAAAAGTCGACCAGTGTTCAAAAATCATTTGAGTATGGCACTATGGTATACTAAGCTCTTAGTGAAATTCCTAGCAAACAAAGGGGTGTACATTCAAGCCCTACACGTACACGGTTTATAACGCCCCACGAGGTACATCCCATGTACCATGAGCATCTCATGCATAAGAGACGGGTCAACATACCTATGGCATCAAGATCGTCATCTTTAACACCATAATATACTCCCGGTCGGATCGATTTGAGTTAATGAATGTACTCGTCGTCGTCCATTGTAAATAAACACAAAAATACCAAATAAGCACGTAATCACATAATGGTCCAAGATAACATAAAATCACCAAGTGATCTCAGCAACGTTCTGAAGAATAACACAATAAGAAGACTTATATATAGGAAGTACCATCGGTGTATCCACCGTGTTCTTATCACATCATACTCCTCCCGTTACCTTAATCGCTCTAGATTTTATGCCACCATACTTAACAAGGCTTACTATAATTCTCATGCGTCGAATCTCATAATTAAGTGAGCACCCACAATTACTCGTTTCGTCGCTTGGTCCACATAGCTTCTCTTGTTAAGCAAGGGTAAACAAATAATAAGGTCGAACTATCGTCTAAATCAAATAAACATTGTCACAACATAATATCTGTTAAATCGAATCGTGTTTCATACTAGCAATGATAGCAGTACTTGTTTTGCATACAACAAATTTAGTAGTAGGTATTTTATTCCAGTACAAATGTTTATATATGTTTCATACTAACCAAACAGGTAGAATGCAACAATACTAATCATGCATTGTCATCATAATGTAAGTATATCGAGAAAATGTTTTCAAATCATGCGCTAGGTATGCTAAGTTAACACACTAAGCAAAATGTATTTGAAATTTAGTGTACTAAGTACGTTAAGTCAACATACGAAGCAAATCGTATTTATAACCATGTACTTTACATATTAGATAAATAAATTATCTATGTAATGCCATGATCACAAATTAGTATTAACTTGTTCATAGTATTCGTATCGATCGTGTTGCCAAGTTCGTATGAATGCACTAGAGTGCAATCATGGTATGCTAATTTACAAGATTTAGTTCCTAAAGAACGGAATCCTCAAAGTCATCATGTAGTTGTAATCACACATAGTGTAATCACATTAGAGTTTGTAATTGGAAAAATGAATAACAAGGATAAAGATAAACTTCTTCGAATTTATATTGTCATTACAAACATAGTTGAAATATGTACATTGTTTTCGAAAATAAACAGAAAATATAGAGGTTCAAATGATTATAAGTGCTTGATCATTAGCTTGAGCCTCATTTACGTTGAACACTCGTCCATTAGCATTGGCAAGCTTGGGGCAGTTTCGCTTGAAATGATTTAAATCACCACAATTGAAATATGCTCGAGGGCGAGTCTGAATTGGGGCTGCTCGGTTCTGGATACGACAGGTCACAGCTAGATGTCCAAATAGACCACAGGTTGTACACTGACGACAAGGAAAATTTGTTGCGTGATGATAGTTGCAATGATTGCACCGGGGTTGCTTTCCATGATAAAATCCTTTAAAGGGTACCGAGTTTAGTGGAACTGGTGCAGGAATTGCAAAATTCTTTGAAGTCTTGCGCTTCCTATAACTTTTAGAAGATTCAGCCTTTGTTCATTTTGAATTCTCATTAGTAGTTTCGGTGTTTTGTTTCTTGTCTCCCTTTCGAAATAGTTTCCCTTTTCTAACCTGAGAGTCGGTTAAGATAGCGGCTAATTCCTTAGCCTCCCTAAGCGTTGCAGGTTGGCTGCCAGTGACAATGTCTTGGACAAGATCAGGTAGGCCATCAATGTATTTGTCAATGGCCCGATCCAAAGGTGTGACCGTAGTAGGGCAAAGTAGGCTTAGCTGTTCAAATCGGTCAGTGTAGGCATGGTTTTCCCCACTATCTTGTTTTAGATGATAGAATTCATTTTCAAGTGCCCTTATTTCGCTTTGTGGGCAGAATTCTTTCTTCATAAGATCCTTAAATTCTTCCCACGTTAGTGCCATTGCCATATCAGCACCTCGATCTCTCATAATACCGTTCCACCAAGTGAGTGCTCTCCTTTGAAAGACACTCGAGGCGAACTCCACCTTGCGCCCATTGGGACACTGAACGTGGCGGAATGTGCTCTCTATACTCTCAAACCATTGTAGGAGTGCAGTTGCTCCTTGAGACCCAGAAAATTTCGATGGCTTAGCTGAATTGAACGTTTTGAAGTCACACTGAGCATTGTTATTATTGTTATTGTTATTTGCCTGGTTTATCTGAGTAATGAGGTTCGGAATCACAACAGTCATCTGCTGAACGATTGTGGCTGCGAGAGCAGCATTCTCAGTTTGATCGCGTCTAGGAGGCATCTTAAAAGTATAGCTATAGTGAAATTCAAATAAGTTAGATCCATCAAATTGTTATGAGTTTGTAACATCATTGTGTAGTGAAAATTTTGGACTAGTAAAAATCTCGTTCATAGGTCTCGCTCTTGTACTTAGAATATATAGTGTAAATTCTGACTTAGTAAAATCTTGTTCATAAGTCTCGTTCTTGTATCTAGAAAATACAGTGTTGTGGATTTTGTTTTGAGACAAGAGTTGTTTGAAAAATAAACTTTAGTAGTATTTTTGGATGAGAGAATACAAACCAAGTTAATGGTTTGTGTTAAAAATTTCTTTATTGTTTAAAAATTTATTGTTTTTAAGATAAAATGTTTTAAATTTAATTTTTAAAATAAAGAAACTCTGTGTTTGAAATTTTGAAAATTCTCATCCAAATGGTAAAACTTTGAAATTTTGAAAGACAAAGGTAGTGTTTTGAAAATGAAATAGGATCTCATAATGTTGTGAAACGAAATGAAATTCATTTCAATTGTCTTGAATCAAACATATCACTGAAGGTAATATGATGAAATAATATTGTGAAAGGAAATTTGTTTCGATTGTCTTGAATACCAAACATATTACCGAGGGTAATATGAATGAGTAGTGATACAAAGGTCGTTTAGAAATCGTTCGGCATGGTCAAGATGGATAGGTTTTTATAATGCTTCACTAAGACATGCTTTAGCCTATAAGTGGGCACTCACCCTAAGAGTTCCCAGGTAAGAGTGACTGGTCCGATAATGCGGATTTGTACGAACACTCTAGCCTTAGACAGAAAACTCGGGGTACAGGCATCCACCCTTCCAGATTGCATGTGTTCACATTATTAAAACCCAAGATTTCGATGAAAAATGTTTGAGGAAAACATTTAAGAAATCTTTTGATACATATCGTTTGAGATAAAACATGTTGTGAAATATTTTAACAAAAACGTTTAAGAAAACATTTTGAGAAATATTTTAATGAAAATGTTTTGAGAAAATGTTTTGAGGAATACCTTAAGGCATAAAGCCTAAGGGTTTTAGGATAAATCATCTAAGACTAGATGATTTGTAATTCATAGTGTAGTTGTGGCACGAATAAGGATGAGGATTTAGGAAGGAGTTCCTAAGTCTACTCATGTTTGGGTCCTATGAAGGTTATAGACTAGGTTTAAGGCATGCTAATAACCTAATTCCCTATAACCAGTGCTCTGATACCAATCTGTAACACCCCAATCGCGTAATACAACAACACGCGGCGGAAATATCGGGGAGTCACGTTACAAATTGCTCACAACTACTGGTACTAAAATTGTTTCATTAATGTTAACATCGTTTTACAAACAAAGAATACATGCAATTGTCTTTTGATTTAAGAAGTCTAAGGCCGAATGCAGTCCTATGCGTTGCATGCTTGAATAATTGAAAACCTGAAACATATGTGAAAAATAGTCAGCATAAAACTGCCGACGAGTACATAGGTTTTGTTAGCCAAATAAATGGCAAAAAGTTTGGTATTGCAATACTTTAACAGCTACGAAAGCTGTCAATTGAAAATAAATCTTGAAGACAAAGAATGGCAAAAGTTTAGTATTGCAATACATAATCTTGATTGTGAAAACTCGTGGCAAATAGTTTTGTATATGGCAATATGATTATTACTAAATCATTTTTATGCCATTTGAAATCATATATTGTAACCTTGTTAAGATCATCGTAAAACTCGTTATTGTGTTATTAGAAATTCAATCAAGGATTAATAATAACTGTTTTGAAATAAATCAAAACTTGTGTGAGTATTATATAAATCAAATCAATGATTCATGATAATAATTTAGATATCCTTCTAAGAATCTAACATATAAAGATATGGGAGATTCTATGAGGATTTGGATAATCGAACATTGAAACAACCGTACACAAAATCCTAAAGTGATTCGGATAACGCTACATGAATAATAAAATAAGAACACTTATATATAGGAAGTACCAGCGGCGTATCCACCATCTTCTTATTTTATTACACCCGTTTCGTTATCTAAATCACAACTACCACATAAACACATAATCGTCAACTTGTCAATAACTTGTAAACACGCATTAAAGTACACAATGAATCTAAATAAGGACTTCAATATTAGCACTTTAAACATCCCATATATGTTTAGCTATGGAGATAGATAAATATTACAGGGATACGGTTCTCGTCACATCGTCTAGTCAAACACGCATTAAAGTACACAATGAATCCAAATAAGGACTTCAATATTAGCACTTTAAACATCCTACAAGTATCAATCTATAGGGATAAATTGATGCTAAAAGCATTCGGTCTCGATCACATTGAATCATTGTATCACAACATTCTAAATCCTAATGGTGATTCGGGATAATGCCACGAAGGGTAATACAATAAGCACACTTATATATAGGAAGTACCAGCAGCGTATCCACCATGTGCTTATTGTATTATCTAGGTTCGTTATCTAAATCACCAACAATCTACACATAAACCATAACCATCGTATCGTAAAGTACTTATTAAAAATCTCACTATGAAGATTGGAAGATCTAAGACTGTACTTCAAATATCCTAAAAGAATCTAACTATGAAGATAGGTAGATCTTTTAAGGATTTGGATAAACATCGTATTTGCATAACGGAATAATACACATAAAAACATGTAAGACCCTAAATCGTACATGACAAAAATCGCAGCGGAAAAAATCGAGCCTTAAAATTTCTTTCAATACAATGACTTGACTTACTTGAAAGTTTGTTTTAAACATATCTTTTTCTCAAAACAACAGCATATCTTTCGTTTATTAAAATACATACTCGATATGTTCCGTACAATCTATCTTCTCACTCGATCTTCGATCTCTATTCCTTGTGATAATCTTCTGTGATCCGTACAACCTGCACTCACCACATACATTCAAAACATTAGCACACAATGTATAAACAAGATCATTCGCGTACACTTCACATTTCGTTCTTTAACAAACTTCAAGCATTTCATCTGCGTATCCATTTCCTGGTGAGGCTTCATGAATGTACCTGCATTACTTATCATTCTCAAGGTACACAATTAATAACGTTAATCCTCAATGTGTCTAAATCATATACGTATACGTACTTACATACCTACATACATATACATCTACATACATATATACACTCATACATACCCTTATACATACCCTTATACATTCCTACATACACAACTACATACTTACATATCCTTCCTGCAGCTTTACATACATGCATACGCTCATACATATCCTTATACATACACACATACACATCTACATCCATACATACCCTTCCTACAACTAGACATACGTACATACACTCATACATATCGTTATACATAACTACATATCCCACTACATACGTACACTTAGAGTTATAAACATACATACGTATATACCTACATACATACTTACATAACTTCTACATACGTATACAAATACATACAAACATACATACTTGCTTATCTACATATGTGCATACCTATATGCTCACAAGAAGTTTTACGAATCATCGGGTCGAAAAACGATACACCGGGATGCGTTACGGATCATTCGGAGGTGCAAAACTTAAGAAATTGGAGAAGTGGGCTTAGACAGCCCGTCGGCGACGGGGTGGGGACCCGTCGGCGACGACCTCTTAAAACACCCGTCGCCCAATCTTTCCCGTATCCAGTTAGATAGGCCGTCGGCCAAAATAGTGGTTTTGGGAGCCCGTCGGCGACGGGGTGGGAGCCCGTCGGCGACGCCCTCTAGAAACACCACTTTTCTGCAGTTCCGTTCCATCGTTCGTACGCACTAAAACGCGCGTAACTTTTGAACCGTTTACCCGTTTAACCTCCCGTTTCTTCCTACATGATTGTAAATTCACATCCTATTAAATGAACTTAAAATCCCATAACTGCCTTAAGGAAAATCTTAACTTACACACTATCGGCTTATTACCCTCTTACCCACAATTCGACCCATTCATGCATTCATCAACATAACTTGTTTGTTTTGCCATAAACTCTTATAGATCTAATAATATCAGTGACATCTATCATAAAATACTAAGTTCTTAGACATTTTGCATCCTCTTAACACATTATCGTTCATATACTTAGTTTTGACCCGTTAAGGGTATTTGCGCGTTAAATGGTTTATGACATACCAAGACCATACTCTTCGCTTCCATACTTGTCCAAAACATTACACTAATCAATAACTTGTTTCTAAACTACTTATTAAGATCGTTTGCCCAAAATACCCATCAAGGGCATTTTGGTCAACTTTAATCCCATCATTTACGACGAAAGACTTTCCTACATATTTGACCTCAAACATCATGTTTAATTAATTACAACACTTTATTACTTACTTGAACTAAGAAGTGATTACGGAAATCACTTACCTTATGCGTCCGTGCTCGTATCCGATTCCTCGCCTTTTCTTGACCCGTTATCCTTTCATGCTTGAATCCGTCACGACGTGATTCCTATACTTTCATTTCATCGAAACCACGCTCTTATTAGCATACTCATTTGTACATGTAACAATCATATCATTCGCATAATTCATACTTAACTTTCCTTAGTCATTTCTAACAAGCATTAAAACATCTAATCAACTTCATATCCTTTCCAACACACGTAATTCATCGGGTAATCACAATTAACACATATTAACATAACATGTATCAAACGACTTCCTATAATCCTGCTTTTACAATAACGAGTCAAATCATGTTTCTTATACTTGTTGACTTCCAAAAGTCAACTATTAACCATATGTAACTATCGACTTATCAACATATGCCCGTAACATCATAATCGACTATACGGACGACATTATATACATTTTATCATACACTTGATGTACGTACTACCTTTTAAGCATAACGTACAACTAGTTCATGCATAAATCTTCCAAGCTCATACATAACTCATATAATCCTACTCCTAATCAACATGTACCATTCACACATAAACATCAAGCACTTCAACATCATATTTCATTCAATTAATCTCACAAGAAATCATCATAAATCATCAACCATCACTAAGAATTTAACATGGATGATCATTCAAGTCATCTTCCTTACCAAAACAAGTGGGTTTCACTCCTAATCATCAAATTAACACCAACCATACATAACCTATGTTCTATTTGATGATTCTAACCCTTATACATGATCAATTTCATATTAACCCACGGATTTGAACATAACCCACTTCACACATGATCACGAATCTTAGATTTAAGACATACCTTATGATCCCCTCGTTAAGGTGATCATTAATCCGTGTTTCTTCTTGAATTTGAGCTTCGATTCACCCTTCAATTTGGTGATTTAGTGGAACTAGGGTTTTGGAGCTCTTGAGAGCTCCTGAAGCTTCTACACACGCACGCATGTGTGTTTGTGTGTGTGTATTGACCCTTTTAATTAGTTATCATCTTTTATCTGTTCCACTTTAGCCCCTCGGGTTTGCCTTTAAAATATAACGTGCACTACTTCCATCTTTTAATGCTTTTGACCATACCCCTAACTAGGTTAAATAGCCTAGTTATTTATTTTATGACGTGTCATATAGGAACACCCGACAATATTAACATTCGCATTTTGGGGCGTTACAAGTCTACCACCCTTATATGAGGTTTCGTCCCCGAAACCTTTCTTACCTCTATTTAACACTAATTTAATTCTTCCCTACGTACATCAACACTACCGCTAATCCATCACAACAACTATCTTCTTTCTTAAAGAACCCGTTCCGGAGTTCTTATTAGTGTCGCTTTCACTATATAATGGTTGCTGCAACGCACTTCGTAGCCAGCGGCTCATTCATCATTTTGTTTGTTTGAAACATTTGCAACTTCCCATTACTAACATTCCTTTATGTTTATTTCATTGTTCATATCATTTTCATCGACTGCGCGATCTTACTTTGAATTTTGTACATACTCATCCATAGCATTATTCATATAATTAACTTCTTCCTAACACTTCCATACCTTCCTTATCATACTTTCACATATCATCTTCATTTCCTTGACCTGTCAATAACGGTCAATACGCATATTCCTTCAACCTGTAGTCGTACCTACATTTGTATGATTCGTCCTTAACAGATCTAATATCTTCATCTCTTCTTTTATAATTACATTCTCTATATGCCATGTATAACATTTACTTTTGTGTTGTTACCACAACAAGACTACTATTACATAATCACACCTTCGTGCTTAACTATAACATTAACCTCATTCTACGTTTTCTACAGTTACTGGTACTATACTTTCCTTGCCTTGACGTCACCTTTAAACCATTTCGTTCATTCCATATTACTATGGTTTTTACTTCATGTATTACTTAATTTACGTATATAAATGTGTCCTACCAGTTCATATCTATCCAACATAAGTTAAACATTTTACTAACCTCTTTTTCATTTCACAATCCCACGATCTGTAACCCAGATAGATCATCTTTTCCTCGAGTACTAGCCGTACAGGCCAGGTTTCATTCATTCGTGTAATGAGCTTCCGCTCGTGCACGTCCTTTCACCAATACGATTGGTTTTATCACATCAATATTTCTAACATTATCATTAACAACATCGGCGATTAGCATATGTCCTTCAAACATTCATTACACTAGGTGATTACCCACATATAACTCTTCTACAATTTCTTACGTACCTACAATAACATACCACACATTCTATTTCTTACATGCAATTCTTTCATTCTATTATTCATTTCGCCAACTGAAGTACACGCTTGTACTTCCTTCTATTCATGCTTTTTCATTCATTGAATCCGCCTTACGGATTCAAACATTACATTCATGCCTTTCATTACTTCTGCGTTTTGAATCCTTCTCGCGGATTCAAACATATTATCCATGCCTTTCATCCTTGAATCCGTCTCACGGATTCAAACATATCATACATGCCTTTCATCCTTGAATCCGTCTCACGGATTTAAACATATCATACATGCCTTTCATCCTTGAATCCGTCTCACGGATTCAAACATATCCTTCATACCTTTCCTTCCTTGAATCCGTCTCGCGGATTCAATCATTTCATTCACACATTTCATTCCTTGAATCCGTCCCACGGATTCAAACTTTTTCATTCATATCTTGTTGATCCGTACTTAATTACGGATTCCATATTCTTCATTCCTATCAGGCATGTTTTTTTTTATACTTTCCTAGTACTCTCAATTTCCCGAGAGTCTTACTTCCCATTTCACCCACACGCCCGCCTGCTACCCAACCCTACCGGACATACCTGTAACAATTGTCATGATATCACGAACGTCCTACGTTTCTCGTGTACTGGCCAGGTACACAATCCACATAGTAGTTTCGTGCCTTCATGTAATTGTCACCTTATGTCCGTAGACTTAGGCTTCGGCGCGTGTATTACTTTCAGTACTTCATTACATACAATCCTTGTCTTTCATTTAAAACTTTTCCTTCCCTTAAAGAGTTTTTACCCTTACTTACGCCCACATATTAAATTTACGTACCTGGGGCTCATTTGGCCTATTTGCCTCTTGACGGTTCTAGTTATTCATCTTAAACTGCATTCACGGATCATCCTCTTGAATCACTTATGCTTACCTTGCACACACAAAACCGTCAGTTTCCTTATACATATACATAAGTACATACTTACATTAGCTTCTATCTTTGGACCTTGATCGAGTCTCAGATTGTACGGGTTTCTTATCTCAAGAGCACCCAAGTTTGAGTTCAAGTACTTACTTTCTCGTACTTGATTCCCTCAAACCAGGGCTCTGATACCAACTTGTAAGACCCTAAATCGTACATGACAAAAATCGCAGCGGAAAAAATCGAGCCTTAAAATTTCTTTCAATACAATAACTTAACTTACTTGAAAGTTTGTTTTAAACATATCTTTTTCTCAAAACAACAGCATATCTTTTGTTTATTAAAATACATACTCGATATATTCCGTACAATCTATCTTCTCACTCGATCTTCGATCTCTATTCCTTGTGATAATCTTCTGTGATCCGTACAACCTGCACTCACCACATACATTCAAAACATTAGCACACAATGTATAAACAAGATCATTCGCGTACACTTCACATTTCGTTCTTTAACAAACTTCAAGCATTTCATCTGCGTATCCATTTCCTGGTGAGGCTTCATGAATGTACCTGCATTACTTATCATTCTCAAGGTACACAATTAATAACGTTAATCCTCAATGTGTCTAAATCATATACATATACGTACTTACATACCTACATACATATACATCTACATACATATATACACTCATACATACCCTTATACATACCCTTATACATACCTACATACACAACTACATACTTACATATCCTTCATGCAGCTTTACATACATGCATACGCTCATACATATCCTTATACATACACACATACACATCTACATCCATACATACCCTTCCTACAACTAGACATACGTACATACACTCATACATATCGTTATACATAACTACATATCCCACTACATACGTACACTTAGAGTTATAAACATACATACGTATATACCTACATACATACTTACATAACTTCTACATACGTATACAAATACATACAAACATACATACTTGCTTATCTACATATGTGCATACCTATATGCTCACAAGAAGTTTTACGAATCATCGGGTCGAAAAACGATACACCGGGATGCGTTACGGATCATTCGGAGGTGCAAAACTTAAGAAATTGGAGAAGTGGGCTTAGACAGCCCGTCGGCGACGGGGTGGGGACCCGTCGGCGACGACCTCTTAAAACACCCATCGCCCAATCTTTCCCGTATCCAGTTAGATAGGCCGTCGGCCAAAATAGTGGTTTTGGGAGCCCGTCGGCGACGGGGTGGGAGCCCGTCGGCGACGCCCTCTAGAAACACCACTTTTCTGCAGTTCCGTTCCATCGTTCGTACGCACTAAAACGTGCGTAACTTTTGAACCGTTTACCCGTTTAACCTCCCGTTTCTTCCTACATGATTGTAAATTCACATCCTATCAAATGAACTTAAAATCCCATAACTGCCTTAAGGAAAATCTTAACTTACACACTATCGGCTTATTACCCTCTTACCCACAATTCGACCCATTCATGCATTCATCAACATAACTTGTTTGTTTTGCCATAAACTCTTATAGATCTAATAATATCAGTGACATCTATCATAAAATACTAAGTTCTTAGACCTTTTGCATCCTCTTAACACATTATCGTTCATATACTTAGTTTTGACCCGTTAAGGGTATTTGCGCGTTAAATGGTTTATGACATACCAAGACCATACTCTTCGCTTCCATACTTGTCCAAAACATTACACTAATCAATAACTTGTTTCTAAACTACTTATTAAGATCGTTTGCCCAAAATACCCATCAAGGGCATTTTGGTCAACTTTAATCCCATCATTTACGACGAAAGACTTTCCTACATATTTGACCTCAAACATCATGTTTAATTAATTACAACACTTTATTACTTACTTGAACTAAGAAGTGATTACGGAAATCACTTACCTTATGCGTCCGTGCTCGTATCCGATTCCTCGCCTTTTCTTGACCCGTTATCCTTTCATGCTTGAATCCGTCACGACGTGATTCCTATACTTTCATTTCATCGAAACCACGCTCTTATTAGCATACTCATTTGTACATGTAACAATCATATCATTCGCATAATTCATACTTAACTTTCCTTAGTCATTTCTAACAAGCATTAAAACATCTAATCAACTTCATATCCTTTCCAACACACGTAATTCATCGGGTAATCACAATTAACACATATTAACATAACATGTATCAAACGACTTCCTATAATCCTGCTTTTACAATAACGAGTCAAATCATGTTTCTTATACTTGTTGACTTCCAAAAGTCAACTATTAACCATATGTAACTATCGACTTATCAACATATGCCCGTAACATCATAATCGACTATACGGACGACATTATATACATTTTATCATACACTTGATGTACGTACTACCTTTTAAGCATAACGTACAACTAGTTCATGCATAAATCTTCCAAGCTCATACATAACTCATATAATCCTACTCCTAATCAACATGTACCATTCACACATAAACATCAAGCACTTCAACATCATATTTCATTCAATTAATCTCACAAGAAATCATCATAAATCATCAACCATCACTAAGAATTTAACATGGATGATCATTCAAGTCATCTTCCTTACCAAAACAAGTGGGTTTCACTCCTAATCATCAAATTAACACCAACCATACATAACCTATGTTCTATTTGATGATTCTAACCCTTATACATGATCAATTTCATATTAACCCACAGATTTGAACATAACCCACTTCACACATGATCACGAATCTTAGATTTAAGACATACCTTATGATCCCCTCGTTAAGGTGATCATTAATCCGTGTTTCTTCTTGAATTTGAGCTTCGATTCACCCTTCAATTTGGTGATTTAGTGGAACTAGGGTTTTGGAGCTCTTGAGAGCTCCTGAAGCTTCTACACACGCATGCATGTGTGTTTGTGTGTGTGTATTGACCCTTTTAATTAGTTATCATCTTTTATCTGTTCCACTTTAGCCCCTCGGGTTTGCCTTTAAAATATAACGTGCACTACTTCCATCTTTTAATGCTTTTGACCATACCCCTAACTAGGTTAAATAGCCTAGTTATTTATTTTATGACGTGTCATATAGGAACACCCGACAATATTAACATTCGCATTTTGGGGCGTTACAAAACACTTAGTAAACACATATATGCCATACATTTGGAAAACAAATCGGTTTCACATATGAATCACCCCAAAACATTTGAAAACGGTAAAAGAGGGGAACTATGTACTCACATTGAATTGCGAAGATATCCTTGACTAAATGAACTTAACAAAGCTCGAGCAAACCAAGCAAATCAAGCGGTACCTAGTAATCGGATCGCTAAATTAATAAATCGACACCTAAATCGGAAGATCGGGTAGAATGAGGTCTCGTAAACCAAATGAGTTTTGAAACTCATGTGATATGGTTTAACAAAGCCTACATCCTAAATCGGAACCTATTCTAAGTGCTTACGACCCGTTACGACCCATTAAGGTAGCTTACGATACTTTAACGCGTCGTTCGCGCAAATGCACGTTCGAGACGCCTAACTACTCCCATGACAAGTATTATATGCCCTAACATGTTTAAATATGTTGCATATTCGGTTTAAGTGGCAAAAGTTAGGTTACATATGCTTAAAATCCAATTATGCATGAAAAGGGCATTTTGGTCATTTTCCTACGGCATTTAAACTACCTATCATAACAACTAATTAAACTAAGTGACCATAAGGTATAACCTCGGAAGGTTATTCCCTATACAACTATGGTCACAATATATGCTTGGTCGGATTCTAACGATCGACCAAACAGGTCGGGTTCGAAAGTCTAAGCTGTTGTCAAGACCGCTTGACTTGCAACCCTATACAAGCACTAGACTAAAAGTGACGAGTTAAACATGTTAAAACATGTTTAACTAAGTTGGAAAACAGGTTTGATATCAAAACAAAGTGTTTTGATACCCGGAAATAGCATTGTCATAAAATACGCATAAACACGTATTTTGACCGAAACTTTGACTCGTCACTTCGACTAATCAACGTGGTAATCAGTAGGTATACTCACAAGGGACTATAACCATCGTGATTATACTCACGTTGCAAAGTTCAAATGAACTTTGTGTTGACCAATTCATGGTCAAAGCAGAAAGTCAAACAATGTTTGACTTTCACGCTTGAAAAGCATAAACAAGCATGAAAGAAGCTTACAAAGGGTCCAAGCTAGGAAGAATTGAACCAAAATACTCAGGTATGAAGTCTTAACTTCAACTTAGAGCAGAATTGATTCAATTTGTGAGGAATGAAGTGAAAAACCCAAGTCTATTTATAGGAAGTTTGGATCAACAAGATCATTCCAAGTGTTATGAGGATCAATCTTGGCCATACACTTGTGGAACATGGTTTCTAATACAGTGGGAATCCAAAAAACAGCCTAAGGTATTGAGAAAATTGCATAAAAGACCCTGAATTTCAAGTTGGTTGCTGAAACTGTTTTGCTAAAAAAATGCATCTCAGGCGACACGCGGCAGGTGACAGTGTTTCTGTCGCGACACTCCTGGCAGGTCAGGCTGAAAGTTTTCAGTTTTGACAGTTTTGGTCCCTGCATGCTAAAAACTTGGTTTTTGACACGTTTAAGCCCCGTTAACCCAATTTCAAGACTCTAAAATGAAGTTAAAGTATAGGGGACATGAAATATGCTTGAAAACATCTCGGATGTCGGTTCGTTTGGTCGTACGGTCACGTTATTCGGTTAATTACGACGCAACACGAACGAACGCGAAAAACGATCCAAATTGCGCGACGAATGGTATTTTTGCATTCCAATCACTAAAATAAAATATTTAATGATTAAAAAAATTTTTAGATGTCCGGATATGTTCAGAACGTAAGATATGCGCGTAAATGCAAACTTATGCACTTTTTGACGATTTTAGTCCCTATTGATCAAATAAGCATATTTTCGTATACCGAACCCCTCAAAGCCTATTTCTAAGCTATGTAAAGGATATTTAGGGTATGTTTAGCTTATGATCAAGTTCCAGAATGTTCGTTACAGTATGAATCAGAAGACTTTCACAGTTTGACGCGAATAGTCCCTGTCATCGAATAAACTTGTTTTTGACACACCAAAGCCTTCAAAACTTATTTCCAAGTTATATAAAAGTTATTTAAGGTATGTTAAGCCTATGTCACTGTTCCGGAGTGTTTGCCGCATTAAACTAATTACGTTTACACATCAGTTTGCGTATAACTTTCCAGAAAGCGATTTAAAGCTTGAAATTGAACTAGAATCAAAACGTGAAATTGTCAAACGCAAATAAACAAATTTTGAGACCAAAACACATTGTTTCTTTGATAAATGATATTGTTCTACCTCGTACTATGTTTACGGAGCACAAGTGTCACACAGCATCACTTAGCCATCTTTGGCATATTATCGGGTCAACCTCCCCGTTGTAAATTGGCGGTTACACGCCATGAATTCTTTGTATGAGCACCCTTTCCAATCTCCGAACTTTTCCTTCACTAGGTTTACATTGTCTTCCAACCTTTTAATCCGCTCTTCAACTACTGAAAGCACCGTATTTTGGATCTTGTCTATAAAACCGGATAGACTATTTTCGATTGCCTTTCCTACCTCTTCGGCAATCACTTCCTTTACTTGTTCGGTGACTATCGGCACCGCATCGTTGTTATCCTTTTCCGTCATCTTGAAACTGAAATGTTTATACCAATTGTTAAACATTTCTTTTATAACATATACTTTATTCGCTTCGGTTTAGCCAAGTTCATAACTTGTTTTAACCGTTCTTATTTAGTGCACTTTCCGGGTTTGAGTGTGTTAACACGCTCTTCCCGTGCACATCCATTCACATCCCTTTTCTAACATTTAATAAATCTACTAAAGTAATTAATTCTTACCGGATGTTTGATCAAGCTTGAACCGAACACACTTTGTTAACAACCTTGAGCTCTGATTACCAACTTGTAACACCCGTCTCATTTTACTTAGATTTTTAATATAAAATACGCATTTTAAAAGAAAATACATCGCTTCCTTGAAATTAAACAAAACGGAAGTTTACATGACAACAATATTCGAGTTAACCAACAACCAGTTTAAAACATCCCAAACGACAAGTTAAATGTTTACATCATGAACATTGTTTATAACAAGGTTAAATAAGCGCGGAAGCTTCCAAAAGTTGTGTTCGGTTCTTGAAATCATGCTTGATTGCCATCCGGGGTAAGACCAACATCACCTAGTGTCAAAACCATGTTAAATGTTAGTTTTGACAACGTTAAAATACGCATAAACAAGTTCTAGGATCAAACAATCAAAAATAAAATAAAATTTCAGATTTAAGTCTGTCGCGCCACGCGACAGACTCCATTCGATCATTCGCGTGCCGCGAGAGCCCTCGCGTGTCGTGCCAGGTTTACTGTTTCCGGTCACGTGCCACGGGGGAGCCTGTTTTCCAGCAGGTGCAGGTTTGAGACCTGCAATTCCTGCCCAGCTCCGTTTTTCGCAATTCAAACTTCAAACGCTCATAACTTTTGATCCAAAGGTCCGTTTTAGGCGATTCTTTTTCCTATGCGTCTGTAATTAAATTACCAACGCGTCTATAATGATCATCATGTCAAAAATTGAGTGTATGGGCTGGAAGTCTATAAATGCCTAATGTATTTATTTGACCCGTATAGTTTTGCACTAATTTAACCACTAACAATTTTTATGACCACAAGGCGTATTTACCCACCTTCCGGGCTTATAATCTCTGGCGTATCATTACCAATTCCATGGTTAACACCCTTACGATTTTCAAACGCCAAGGGATCTTTTAACTTTTTCATAATATCAAAACAACACGCATTCCTTTGACCCATTTGACTGAATTATGGAATCCACCATTTCAACATCAACCAAACATTTTCTATTCTAGTTTCGACTCGTTCAATTATATAGTGATCATCGTCACTTCAACTAATGCAAATCCTTATTCTAAGCATATCATTGAATGTCTACAATATCGAGTTAACATAATGTAACGAAACAAGTTACATACCCTCAAAGCACACCCTTTAAACGCGCGTCACCACCGGCTTGTCCACTTGACGTTCCGGTTTCCTTTCCTATAGAGTTCAACTGCAAACCGTTTAGAACTCTTTTCTTCACATATAACGCATAGTTCGCCATAATTTACAAATATGCGTTTTAGTTCAAATTTCCAGTTTTAAGCCTTCTTTTAGGCATTTTTACAAACACCTTAAGAGCAGAGTTTACACAATTCACAATCAAATTCATAGCTTGCCCTTTTAGCCAAAATTAACATCAATTGAGCATGTTCATATAAATTTTTCATATCATATTCTGAAATCACTTCCTAGAACTCAAATTACACTAGAATAACAATCATAATTCTAGTGTTTAACATGTTCCTACAAAACCCACTTATCACCTTCAATGGTGATTGTGAATTCACAAGAAATAAGCATAATTTCAACAAATGATTGACTAGGGTTTATTCCTAGACACAATATCATTCCAATTTCATCCATACAACAATCATACAACAACAATTTCGAATTTCCTATGTTCATCCAGAAATTTAGATGGAACTTTTCTATGAAATTTACATACCTTATGATCCCTTCACTGAGGAGATCACTATTCTATGATTGGATATTGATTTAGAACTGATTTGAGCCTTCAATTTGCGAATTTTGTATAAGTTAGGGTTTCAGTGAAAGCTTGGTGGCCCCCCTATGTTCTGTTCGATCCCCACACACATCAGTGTGTGTTTGATTTTTAATTTTTGTGTTTTAATAAAACTTGTTTCACATTTGACACCTTTAACCCTCCAAATGTCATTAGGTTTTTATTTTAGGCGTTTTTAACCCGCTATCATGTTACTACTAGGCTTTCCTCTAACTAGGTTATTTTTATTCCTAGTTAGTCCCTTTTATCTATTATCGACATTGAGTCTATAATAAAAGATTTAAACTTTTGGGGTGTTACAAGTCCACCCCCCTTAAAATGAGTTTCGTCCTCGAAACTGGAAATACGTACCGGATAATACTGGGTAGAGACGTCGCATCTCCTCTTCGGATTCCCATGTAGTATCCGAACCATTTCTGTGCTCCCACTTGATCTTCACTTGATCAATTCTTTTATTCCGCAAATCTTTAACCATCCGGTCTAGAATCTCAATTGGCTTTACCACATAATTAAGGCTATTGTCCACCTTGATGTCATCATAGTGGATATAAGCCGTTTCCTTAGCTAGACATTTTCGGAGTTGT
>JARYGA010015270.1:0-29602 GCA_030545235.1 Helianthus tuberosus | reverse complement strand
TTTCTTTTAAAAATGTGTTTAATGTTTTTGAAACCTTATATATAATACTTTTGAAATCATAAAGTAGGTGTATTAGGTAAAAATGTTTTAAAATCATGCGAGATGAATTTTGAAATTATGTATAAGGTTTTTGAAAACATGATTGATGCTTTTGAAATCATGCACTTGATATAAGTAATTATACTGTATTAATAACATTTTGAAATCGTGAAGGTTGTTTTTGAAAACATAGACAATGCATTTGAAAAAAAAATTGTTTTCAGACTATATGAAATGTTTTGAAATCATGAAGGTTGTTTTTGAAATACTCATACTATGTATGTTGAAAAATCAAAACGTAATGGGTATGAGATTTGAAAATATCCTTGGTTATCTAACCAAGGATTCAAAGGCACAGATGTGCAAAAGCATGATTACTCATAATGTCACTTTATTTTCTGTACTTTGTTTCTTAGAGTGAAACGAGTACTTAGAATTTTTTCCAAGGGAATCATGAGCAAACGCAAGAATGGGAAAATTCGCAAGAGTAGTTTGTAAGGAATATAGTTCCTTGGTGTAGGTATCATAGGAAAAGTCATACACACATGTAACTATACTCGTATCAGAATTGTGAACAATAATTTATTTATAAACAAAACAGATTGTTTTACATGCAAGAAAACAAAAGAACCAAAGGCATAAGACAGCAACATCCTTTGTTCAGTCAAATGCTCATCCTAGGGTTGGATTTGCACTGACAATCTTCGGGCAGTTGTTCCTGAAATGGCTCGTCTCGCCACAGTTGTAGCAAGTACCAGACGGAAAACGAGCTTGAGTAGGGTTAACTTGGAGTTGGGTAGCAGCAAGGTTTATAGTAGCTTTGTTTTGGATAGCAAAGCGGCATATGTTGACCAAATGTCCCCTCCGTCCACAGTAGGTACATTTAAGGCAGGGTATGAGGTTTGAAATGATGACGGTTGCATTGCTTGCACCATGGGGCACCTCCTAAGTACGGCTTCCTAGCTGGTGGCGCCGCCACTTGGCTAGGTCCCGCTTGATTAGGTGTAACTGCTGCGGGTTTCCTTGAAGCCTTACGCTTCCTTGATTTCTTAGGGGATCCAATTTGTTCATCCATGGTCTTTGATTCCTCGATTGGTTTCTTGGCTGGTGGTGCTGGCTTGACTTCTGCTTCCTTTGGTGGCTCTTCAGTGGCTTCATTGTTTAGACAAGACATGGCAATGCCTAATTCAACAGTCTTCAGGATTACTTCGCCTATTCGCTGGGAAAATTTGGCAGTCTGCTCGGATATCTGCGCATCGTTGCGATGAAGAGACATTCTGGAGGAAATGAAGGATATAGGAGGAAACAAATGAAGTGCTATCGGAAAATAAAACAAAATGACAACGCATAGAAATTGCGATCATTTGTTTGTTACCTAAGGCAAACAAATGAGACAGTGACTAATCAAAGTAAGCGGGTCATATTAATGTATCGCGAATACATGCTTTAGCCTATAAGTGGACACTCACCCCCAGAGTTCCCAGGTAAGAGTGACTGGTCCGATTATGTGGATTTGTACGAACACTCTAGCCTTAGACAGAAAAATCAGAGTACAGGCATCCACTCTTCCAGATTGCACGTGTTCACACTATAAGACCCAAACTTTGACGAGGTTTTGAAAATTCAAAGGGGTTCAAAACCTTATAACAGAGGGTTCAAAACCTAGTAATCAATCATCCTAGAACGGATGATTAGTTTTCAAAGTGGTTTTGAAATTTATGTTCTTGTTGTGGTTATCACCTAAGAATAGGTGACGTTATTGTTTTATGTCTAAACGCAAGTAATCTCGCGTTAGGGTCCTAGGAAGGTTATAGACTAGGTCAAAGCATTACTAATAACCTAATTCCCTATAACCATGTGTTCTGATACCAACTTTTCTGTCACACCCCGACCACGTAAAACAACAAAACGTGGCGGAAATGTCGGGGAGTGTTGTAACAAAATCATTGTTTCATAACACATGGAAATTGAAATATTGTTTTATTGATTAAAAGAGTTACAATGTCTTGACAATCAAAGAAACATAACATAAATAACTAGTCTTGCGTCTTTTATTGTCGCCAAGGCCCAAGTCCGCCTAAGTGTATCTTGATAAAACCTAAGCATCATATCCTGAAACACATGTGAAAATAGGTACGTCAGCATAAAAAATGCCTGTGAGATACATAGGTTTTGTGAAAATAGAATTCATGACTTATGTTTAAGAAAATGTTTGGTCATGAACCTTGTATTTTGCTTTGTCTTGTAAATCATTTTAAAAGTGATAAATAAACCAAATGATATATATATATATATATATATAAGAATAATACATGGTTAAGTAAATAACCAAGTAAAATAAGTTTATATCAGATAAGTTGTTTGTAAAACAATGTATTGTGAAAAGTATGTTATTTGTATAAAATGTTATATGACTAAATTGAAATAATTCAAATAACGCTACGATATGTAATACCATACAAACACTTATATATAGGAAGTACCAGTGGCGTATCCACCATGCTTGTATCATATTACACACGCCTCGTTACTTAAATCACTTACTCAAACCAACCATCATTGTAAATTGTTTATGTTTTATCAAGTGTCAAAATGTTTGTGTGAAAACCATGTCAAATGTCTATGTCTAATGTAAATCATGATGTGTGTATATCAATGTCAAAATGTTTATGTCTAATGTAAATCGTGAATCGTGTATATAAATGTCAAAATGTTTATGTCTAATGTAAATTATGAATTGTGTATATCAATGTCAAAATATTTATGTCTAATGCAAATCATGTAATGTGTATCCAAAATATCATGTATGGTAAGTGAAATATGTCAACTAAACCATACGTAAAATGCACAAAAACAAGGTATTGAAGTAAAACATGGTTTAAATCAAAGTTTTGTTTTGTGGAATAAATGCATGCTATACTGATATAAACATCTATGCGGTATTGTAAAATGCATACATCCAAGCCTTGCGACTATAGAATAAACCCTAGCACATAGTCTATGGTCCACCTAGAAATGTATTCGGATTCGGTCATTCCTTACGTCAAAACAAACCCGGGATTTCAGGAATGGGAGTTGTCAAGTCCTATGGTACCAATACCTACTACCGAGCGGCATGATCGGTGTTAATGAATGTATATTGTCCCATTTAAACAAACCAATGTCATACCAAAATGTAAGAATGTGATGAATAACAAATGTACTAAGTATGCACACAATGGACATACATAGCATAAAATGTAATGTAAAACAATGTACTAAGTATGCACACAATGGACATACATAGCATAAAATGTAATGTAAAACGATGTACTAAGTATGCACACAATGGACATGCATAGCATAAAATGTAATGTAAAACGATGTACTAAGTATGCAACAAAGGACATACATAGAAAAAACACAATGAAATCATGTACTATAAATGTACTAATGAACATAGCAAGTATATGATGTGAAAACAGGAAAGCATGAAAGTAACAAGTAGGCACATGTGTTTCACCCCAAAACAGTTTGAAAACGGTAAAAGAGGGGTCTATGTACTCACTTGAGATTGCTTAGTAGTCCTTGAGTAACAACCAAACAATGCTAGAGATCACGGAAAACAAACGGCACCTAATATAGGTAACTATGTTAATAATCCGGACCTAAATCGGAGGATTGGATAGAATGAGGCTCGTAAACCAAATGAGTAGGGGAACTCATGTAATATGGTTTAACAAGGCCTACATACTACAATGAAACCTAACCTATGTGCTTACAACCCATTACGACCCGTTTAGGTAGCTTATGCTACTTTAACGCGTCGTTCGCGTGAAACGCGTTCGGAATGCCTAACTAGCCCTATGATAAGTAAAATATGCCTTAACATGTCTAATATTGTTGCCAAATCAGTTTAGATATCAAAAGTTATGTTACATATGCTTAGTATGAATTTTGGCATAAAAAGGGCATTTTGGTCATTTACCTAAGGCATATATACTACCTATCATACAACTACTCAAACGATGTGACCATAAGGTATAACCTCGGAAGGTTATTCCCTATACAACTATGGTCACCTAATATGTTTGATCAGATCCTAATGATCGACCAAATGGGTCGGGTTCGAAAGTATAAGCGATTGTTTAGATTGCTTACCTTACGACCCTATATAAGCACTAAACTAAAAGTGACGAGCTAAGCATGTTAAAACATGCTTAACTAAGTTTAGAAAGACAGGTTTGGTATCAAAACAAACGGTTTTGATACCTAAAAGTAGTTTGGTTACAAAATACGCAAGAATGCGCATTTTGGCCGAAACTACGACTCGTCACTAAGCCTGGATAACGTGGTAATCAATAGGTATAGTCACTAGGGACTATAACCATCGTGATTACGCTCACGTTATGAAGTTCAAATTAACTTTGCATTGACCATAAACTGGTCAAAGCAGAAAGTCAAACAAAGTTTGACTTTAATGCTAAAAGAATAAAAGAACGAAGGAACACTTACAAAAGGTCCAAGAACGGAAGGTTTGAATCCGAATACTCTCAGGTATGAAGTGTTAAACACAAAAACTTAGAGAGCAAATTCAGATTTCAAAGGTGTGGGTTTTTGGGGTTGAAAGGGTTGGGTATTTATAGGATTTAGACCACCGTTAGGATCGTTCCTCGAATACCGTGCTTTGATCTTGTCCCTACACTTGTTGCAACACTTGGTACCCAAATTTGCCCCCCCCATGATCAGGTAATGACAAGTGGCATTGGCCTTTGGAGTGTTTAGAAGCTGTTAACAACTGATTAAACAACTTTTGCTGATCTGAAAGGGCCTTGTGTGTCGCCTAGGGGGCTAGGTGTCACGCCTAGGTCCTTCTGGTCAGCAAACAGTTTCCAAAGTTTCCATTTCAGTCCCCGTTGTATATTAAGGCCATTTCCAACATGTTTAAGGCTCGTTAAGTCAAATTTAAGGCCCTAAAATGATGCCTAAACATTGTGGACATGAAACATGCTCAAAAATATCCCGGATGTCGGTTCGTTTGGTCGTACGATCGCGATGTTTGCTTAATTACGACGACATGCGCATAAGCGCGAAAAACGATCCAAATTGTGTGACGAATGGATTTTTCTTATGCAAAACACTAAAATAAAATATTTTAGTGCTTACATAAATTTTTGGATGTCCGGATGTATTCAGAACGTAAGTTATGCTCGAAAATGCAAACTTGTGCACTTTTTGACGCTTTTAGTCCCTGAATGACCCAAAAGTTTACTTTAGCACACCGAACCCCTCAAAGCCTATTTATAAGCTATGTAAAGGATATTTATGGTATGTTTAACTCATGGTCATGTTGCGGAATGTCTGTTACAGTTCAAATTGGCATACTTTCGCAGTTTGTCGAATTTAGTCCGTGTAAGTGATTAAACTTGATTTTGGCATACCAAACCTTCCAAAACTTATTTCTAAGTTATGTAAAGGTTATTTAAGGTATGTTAAGCCTATATCACTGTTCCGGAGTGTTTGTTGCATTAAACTGGTTTTTTTAACGCATTCGTGCGCGTATAACCTTCCAGAAAGCGATTTAAAGTTTGAAATCAAACAAGAATTGATATGTGCAAAGGATACACATATTTATACAAATCCAAAGTATGAAATACAATATTTCATTGGTTTGGTATTTTTTTGATGGCCGTGGAGGCACAGGTGTCACATAAGTGCATGATTGGATGATGAGTTTGATTATAATAGGTCACTAGATTATCAGTTGCGGTTACGTATAGCGAGATTTGATTGTTTGACGATGAATTGGTTAATATTTAGGGTTTGATGCTCTGTCGTTAATCCATTGGAATAGATCTGATGTTTATGCGTGTAATTGTTACGCCACTGTTCATGTTCGGTTTGATGCTTGTAAATCATGTTATATGAATGTTAAAATGTATATGTGTTACAGTCATGTATATGTCAATGATCTGGTAACGTACAATTCATGGCTACGTTTGATGCTGATGATTAACTGTTAAGGTGTAATTAGGGTTTCTGTGTGTGATCAACTGTTAATGCGACGTAACTTATGATTGTCGACGAAACCCAGATGTTGACAAAACTTGGGAATTTCATCAACTGAAGGTCACGACGAAACATGGTAGTTTCGTCAAGGGAGGTCACGGCGAAACCTGGTGGTTTTATCAAAAGGGGAGCACGGCGAAACATGGGGGGGTTTCGTCTGGAGGGTAAACAGATACAGTTAACCAAGTTAATTCTGTTAATGGATCATTATGTTAGTGAAAGACTGAGGAACATTGAGTTAACTATTAGGGATGGCACAAGTAACTGTTATGTGTTGTAATGAATCATATATGTGAAGTATGATTTGCACGAGTTCGAATAACTGTTAAGTGCTATGTGGTATTTGATGCTTGAATACATATGATGACCATGACTTATACGTGAACTCTGTGGATGTACACTAATTTCATTTACATGAATCACCATAGGCTTTGACTGATTTATTCTGAACAAGTAGTTAATCAATCCAAGCAAACCGAGGTGAGTTCACACTTTTATAAGGCATGGGATTCCTGGTGGGTTGGGAATGGGTTAAGAAGCTAAAACGGAACCTACATATTCACCTCTAACAGAATATGTACCTCCGTCCTCGGTTGAGAAGGACGACTACATTTAGCCTGCGTATTCTCGGTTGGGTAGAGTACGTACCTCCGTCCTCGGTTGGGAAGGACGACAACATATAACTTACTAGACAAAACTCTATCATGAAGTCCCTCATTTTTATATCGACTTAATCGCCAGGCTAATGGCGAGCGGGTCATTAGTTAATAGCGCTATTAGGGTTGACAAGCCTCACACCGTGCCGGTAGGACGGGCGTGTACTAATGGATCTGGGCACTTAGTCAATGATGATGGACATTGACGTAGGGCACAACTTCCTCAGTCAGTTGTCGATATGGTAATGGTCTAGTGGTTTACAACATGGGGTAGCCCCCACTGGTTATGGTTTGGGAAAACAAGGAATTGATTAACTATTGGTTTTCAAATGAACATATGGTTTTTTTTTTTTTTTTGAAACAACTCTAAACTGGACAACCAACTGTGAACTCGCTCAACTTTGTTGTTAACTCGTTGTTACATGCCTTGCAGGTCGATAGGTACTTAGCAGGAGCTTGCATGGGAGGTGTCGTTGTGGAGCACGGACATTGAGTGTTCATGATGAACTTAAACACTTTTAACTTATGATTTGGGTTTAGAACTATTTGCTTCCGCTGATCACTTAGACTTGTTAAACTATTTTTGAACACCAATTATATTGTGTGGTTGGACTTTTATTTACTTTACTATATTGTTCAATGTGATTGGTGGCTTGATCCTGGTCAGTCACGCCTCCTGCGGTGAAACTCCGCTTGTGGAATTTGGGGGTGTGACAGAATGAGTCGTATGCTAATGAAGAATATGAATGTGGTGACATGAAAAGATAGGAACCACATTAGCACGGACTCAAGCACGGAAGGCTAAGGGTTCAAAAGGAGGGGATGAAGCAAGCACGGACATAGACGGTTAAGGTAAGTGATTCCCGAACTCAATTTCTTATTATGCAATGAAGTTTTGAATACATGAGGAAAGGGAATCATGAAAGGATGGATAGAGAATGGTAATACCAAGTTAAGAAATGTCGTAACGGGTTATTTGTTGTTTAACTATGAATGGACACACTTGTTGGGAGTAAACGGGTCAAACTTGGAATATGTTTATCACAAGGATTGCGTTATGAAATATTCATTAGAAAGGATTAGAAATGATATAATAATGGCTTTTATGTGTTGATTAACTTATTGGGGGATCAAGTATTAGTTGGGGAAAATTGATGCCTAAGTCTACAAAATATGTGAAGCTGTGTTGAATTCTGACATGATTGTTTCGCTGTTCTTTCCTAAAATTAATATTTATGGGAAAGGTTGAAATTTAAGCACTTATAAGGGTTATTTCTCACTTGTATCGTTTATACAAAACCCTTAAGAGTATATGACCAACATAATAACTTAGATTACACCCAATAAAGGTAAATGGGTCATGAACCAAGCAGCTTAAACCGAACAAGCATGATATGCTTGTAGTACGTGAAAATAGTTGTGTAAGGTACGTGTGAGTAAGAGACTCGTATTTAAGCATGTAAAAAGAAAAAATAGGTTTGTTGGTGCGCATTTACATATATACGAGATCAAATTGTATGTAAGTACACGAACTTTTATATCTGCGCGTATGTATGTGTTTTGTATGTATGGACGTATGTGACTACGATTTGTACGTGTGAATGTATAAGTATGCAAGTTGTATGGATGTGGATAGATAGAAAGAGGTGTATGCATGTATTGGAATTTTGTATATACGAATGAATGAGACTTATATATGTGGTTTTATTATGTATGAGTATTAGCGATGCTAACCATATTGCTTTTGAGAATATAACGAAAGTGCAGGTATACCATTGTTTCCTTATGAAGTTTCAACACTGGGAAGCAAAGATTGAATTCGGAGAATGGATTAGTAGATGTAGAAAGAATGGGACGTGGTCGTTTAATTATGTATATTTAGATTATATATATAATGTCACCTAGTACTAATGATGGGAATGTATGCGGTGACAGCAGGTTAAATAGAATCACAGATCATCATCGTGAAACGTAAGTGGTTGAAGATCAAGTCATAACCCAGATTGTACAGGAGTGTGTGGCCATGTAGTTAGTAATGTATGTCATGTTTTATTTCTTAAATGAGAATGGAGAATGTAACTAATGTTAAAGAGTAACTTTAAAAGGGACTTTCAAGTATGCTAGAATGTTTATAAATAAAGAAATTTTAAGGTTCGTTTTTCCGCTACGTCTTTTCGCTTAAAACGTGTTAGGGTGTTATATCTTTAGCTCAACACCATTTTGTAGTACCCCACCATCTTCATATTTTCCCATGTGAGTTGCATGTAAGCTGATGTAGTGTATAATACATATGTTTCCAAAGTAGAGTTTGTACAATTTTCGATGTGTTTTGTGTCATTTTTTTTTTTTGGAATTTCTTACAATATTTAGTCTTTTGGGTTTAGCAGATGCCCAAAGGAAGAAGGAAGATAAACTAGGAGAAAATGAATAAAACTGGGCTTCCGGACACGTCGCGATTGATCGGGTGATTGTGTATTAAAAGCTGCTAAATAGAGCCCATGTCGCATCACAAGACAGGGTATGGATAAGGTCCTTGCACGACGCTAGGATGGTAAATCATCGGAAAAATGACTGTTTTGCCCTTGGAGTCCTGTTTTATAAAAACAAACTGCCACCGTGTGTCGTGTCGCACTACACGACGTCAGAGGTCAATACCCGTCGCATGACGCGACGGGCCAAAGTTTTGAGAAAATTATGTTTTGGGCCCAGATTGTTAAAACTTAAAAACGAAGTTTAATGAGATTCACTTTGGATGGACAAGAGGCTGCTCTGGACGATTTTAGCGAGACACGAAGCTAGGACTCAAGGTTTCAAACGAATTGATCAAGATTTCTAGGGTGTTAACATCCGGTTTCTTGTTTTCTTTGTTTACTTTGATTGTAAACATGTTTGTTAAACCTAGTTTGATACTTGTTTGTGTTTCTAAGATGATTATTGGCTAAACTTCATAAAACTACCTAGGTTTTGATGAATACTTTTGTTTGATATGTAATCTTTTTGTTTTTCAACAGGTATTATGGATTAATTTTGAAGTAAAAGACTTTGTTATCCTGATTCGATCTGTACGCGTATTTAGATATATTTGATGTATGATTATCAACTTAACATGTGCTTTGTTGAATGTCTTTCAGTTATAGATGCATGCTAAATCATTTACTATGTGTTCTTGTTAGTGCAGTATGTCTATCGTCTCCGTCAATCAGAACCGTAGCGAGACACCGAAGAAATATAGACTTTATGATGTAATATTTAGTGAAAAAGACAAGGTGGCAATCTTGTAAATAAGGAAACCTTCCTTATCCCTTGTACCTATAAATAGGAGCTTTAGGTGTTTCATTAAAGACTTTTGCCATATTAGAGCTTTGGAGATCTAGACCTAGAGAGAGAAAGTCTAGAGACATAAAGGTGATTCGTGGTGCTAGTACTCGTCATATTGATCAATAGAATCACGTTTATATTACGATCTTGTGTTCGCTCACGTTCGTGTACGGATTCTGCACGTCACACGTTAGGTTCGCAATCGTTTCGGAGTCGAAAAACGGTTCCTACAAGTGGTATCAGAGCAGGAGTTCGGTTGCGAAGATCAAATGCACAGAATCGTTCAAAATTTGATCAGAGTCATATCCAAAAATCATCCAGATTTATTCAATTTCTTCATTTTTCATATTCATCACGTTTTCAACTGAAAAACGCAAAATTAAACAGGTTTTTACAGATAAAATCGGCTAATTTTTGGATATGTTGTGCGAAAACACTTGATCTAAAAGCCTACAAAGTTTCAAATCTTAACTCTAAGTAATTTGTGAGAAATTTGAATTTTTGTGTTCGATAAACGTGATCATGTCAACTGTTGCTGTTACTTTTGTTCTAGAAGGTGTTGACCGGTCGGATGGCAATCCGACCGGATGACCATCTGACTCAAGTTCCACCATATCATCCATCCGACCGGATGACCATCTGACTCAAGTTCCACCATATCATTTCATTAAGTGATTAATCATGTTGACTGCTACTCGTTCGGATTACCAGTCGCTCGAGCGGCAATCCGAGGCACTGCAATTCATTTAAAAAATTGACTTTGTTTGACTATTCATCGTTCGGATTACCACTCGCTCGGATGGCAATCCGAGGCACTGCAATTCATTTAAGAGGTTGACTTTGCTTTAACTGACATTCACTCGAACAACAACTCGGTCGAACAGCAATCCGAGCGAGTTGCCACCCTACTCTCCCTTTTACTTTTGTTGACCTATTTGACCGGATTACCACTCGGTCGGACGTCAATCCGAGTCGTTGCATCTAATCTGATGTTGATTGAATTCAGGTGCTGTGCTTTGACGAAGACTCATTGGTCAACGAACACTCATTTGGTCAACAAACCTTCAATGTTGACGAACCTTTAGTGTTGACGAACTCTAAAGTCCGTTGATGAACACTCTAATCTGTTGACAAACCTTAATTGTTTGACCAACACTTAAATTTTGCCTTGGGCGTATAACCACGTGAACAACACTTTAACGGTCCAATAGCATCACATTGTTTTTGAAATTGACGGTCCATGTTGATCAGTTTGCATGTGTGGCCCATGTGATTTCATATTAAGGGTCCTATTAAAAATCAAGTCTTGCTAAAGTTGTCGGCCAAATCTTATAAAATTAATTATAGTTGCATGTGATCACATTGATAAGTTTTGACTTAATCAAAACATCTCGGCCCAATTTTTTCGAAACCTTCAAGTTCATCAAAACCTTCATTTTCAACGAACACCTGTTTACGGCCCAAGATTGTTCTGGATTAAGAAGTTGTTTTGTGTGAGAAACTTAATTCATTCAGTAATCTCACACGAATAACATTGAAACGAGTCCGCGAATCTTCGACAAAAATCCTAGATCGATTAGACTATCACACACTTTCATGTATTTAGTACGTTTAAACTGATCATTAGTTTGGATTGTTTGCAGGTAATTCATAAAGTGCGAATATCAAGAATTTGTTTGAAGATGTCAAGCGGTGGTGAAGAATTTTACAACACGATTTACAATGCTTTTACTTCAGAATCATCTGATAGAAGATCTGAAACAAGAGATTATTCAAAAGAGATTTCAGATAATTTGAAATACGACAATATATACAGAAACCAACAGAAACTACCGAAATTAATGAATGTTGAAGATTATAACTGGTGGAAGACTCGGTTTGAGGGTTGGGTAAAAGCTTTTGTGCATGAAAGTTGGATAAAATTAAAACAAGGATATAAAGAACCAACAAAAGAAGGAGGAGAGTTATTAACCGAAGAAGAGTTCACAGAAAAAGAAATAAAACATGTTGTAGCTGAACACAGAATGATTACATTGTTATATCAATCAGTTAGAGAAGACATTATTTCACTACTTGAACATGAGAAAACATCAAAGGGTTTATGGGAAGCTTTAGAAAGAAAATGTACTGGTGGTGAGCTGATTCTTAAAAACAAGCGTTCGTTATTGAAAAAAGAATTTGATTTGTTTGCTTGATGAAAGGTGGAACTGTTCTATATATGATTGAAAGATTCTGTCACCTTAAATTTGAAATGGAAAGAACTGGTGTGAAGAAAGACAATGAAGAGATCATTGATAGATTGATAGAAGCTGTTCCGAATGAAGACGATTGGTTACATTATGTCATGATGTTGGTGCACTGATGTCTGTTAACTTCCTCTTTATTGAGTATTGTATTGTACTAAATAGATCAGGGCACGCAAAACGAGAAAATAAGTATTTAGGTAATTCTGCTTGAAATGGGTATATATCATTTCAAACGGAATTAAGATTTCAAGCGAGATTAGGTAATTCCGCACGCGGAATTAACTAATTCCGTTTGAATTCGTAATTCCGCATGAGACACTTTCAAGCGGAATTAAACGCCTATATATACCTGATGTGTTGTGATCATTTGAAACGGAATTAAGTCATAGATTGTGAGGCGAGGTGCTGCTGAATTGTTATCAGACTAGTAAAAAGCTCAGAATCAATCAATAAGAAGATAATTAGAAAGGAACAAGCTGTTTTACATCAATTACATTGATTCCGCCTTTGTTTTTGATGCTGAACTCATCGGATTGACTCGTTAGGGTCACACGACGATCCAACAAGTGGTATCAGAGCTTAGGACGAAGAGTTCATACCAATTCAGCTTGATTTCATCAGATTCTCTCACTTCTACTCATTCTTTTCTGATTTGAACGAGATTGAACGGACAAAATGACCTGATTTTCACATATAATAAGCGAAACATAGTTTTAACTAATCCTTGAAAGAATTGGATCTTAATTCGACTTAAATCTGATATAAACTGCTACTTCCGCTTGAAAATCTATTCGAATATGCTGATGTCACCATAATTTCGTTTGAACTCGATCACTAATTCCGCACGAAATTAGCTACATTGGCTTAATTTCGCTTGAAAAGTACGGTCATTTCCAAACGAGAGATTTATTTCCGTTTGAAATATTCAAACGGAATTACTGATTCCGCTTCAAAGAACTTAATTCCGCTTCAATTGATTTAATGTTGTTTGAAATTAGGCTAATTCCGCACGGAATTAGATACTGTTTGGTAATCTCGTTTGAAATACGTAATTTCGTTTGAAGCAATTCCGTTCGAACTGTTTCCGTTTGAAACCACTTTTCAAAATTTAAATTTTTTTTAAGTGTTTGTTGATTGTTTCAGGTACTTGAAAGATGGATGATTTCATGAATCCTTTCTGTGATGTGTTTGCATTTACCGGTGGTTCGGGAGACGGTACATCAAATAACACGAATGAAACTACACCAACACCGAGTGCAAAGAAAACTCTGTCCGATGCTTTAAGTGTAGAGAGTGCTTACGGTACATATAACAAACCTCCAAAGTTGATAGCGATTGAAGATTACAACAGGTGGGCTACAAGGTTTGACGAGTGGCTTTAAGCGTTTGCATATTGATGTGTGCAAAATGCAACATATAAATTACATCAATTGTGGCATAAAACTAACCCTTTTTTTAGTACTAATGTTGGAAAAAGTGTGTTTTTGTCTTCCTTTTGTATTTTCAGGATTAAATGAGCTCAAATTAACAAAAGAAACAAAAAGGCAGCTAAATCTAACATAAATACAAGAAAAGGAATAAACATGGCATGCCCGACCTCCCCGAAAGCATCTTCCCAAGCAAAACAAGAGAGCAGAAGGCTGAACACGCCCCATGCTCAGTGAGCACGGGGGCGTGCCCAAGTGTCAGCATAAAAGACAAAGTTGTAGAAGCTTCCATCGCCCACCACGGGGCCGTGCTCATCGGACACAGGGCCGTGGTCAACTATAAGATTCGCAGAATCCAGGCAAATCTTGATAGTACAGATATGCTTCTGCACACGGGTCGTGCCCAGCGGACACGGGGCCGTGGTCAACTAATAAAGACAAGAGCAATTAATGAAGAAAGAGAAGGATGTGGACACGGGGCCGTGCCCACTGGACACGGGGCCGTGCCCGAGCTTTTGTTCAGCCTATAAATAGGAGTGCTTGGCTCAAGCTCAAACCATCCCTTGGCACACCACCTCTCTCACACTTCACCCACCACCCACCACCACAATAACACCATCATCCACCACCATCATCCATTGTCCATCATAGAGTGTGTGAGTCATCTCGGGATCCAAGATTGATCGTAAGAGTTCTTGACAATCAAGGCCATGTTTGCCTAAGTCTCTTACATCACTTGGTGAAGACAAAGTGTCTAGTGTAATACTTTTTATTTTTAATCTTTTCGCACTTTTTAATTGGTTATGTATTAATGACTTTAGTAACTAGTTTCTTATGTTGAATGTGATTTTTCCTTATCGTTTGTTCGTGGTGTTTTGGCATTATTTTACTGTCTATATAAAATAAAAGATTTTCACCATTCATATCTCCATGGTCTATATGGAGGTATGTTGGCTACCTGGTCGGGGGTTAAGGGAACGGTTTGGTAAGAGTCTTGCCATTGTTCAGTGTATAGATCATGCAAAGGACCTGGGTCAAATTTAGTTGGACCTCCTTCAATACTTAACGGTATTGGATGGCGGGGGTCCAAACTCTTTGATCCCCTCATAAGTTAAACTACTATTAAAACTTTAACCTGGCTACTTAGGACTGTATCCCTGCTCACTCAGACTACTTAGCCGAGGGTAACATCGCCTTCAAAAGAGGGGCCCACCACATTATGCATTAATAACTTAATTAATTATCTTTCAATAATCCGACCCTTTAGGATTGTATCCTTGCTGACTCAAACTACTGGGTTGAGGGTAACGTCACCTCCAAAAGAGGGGCCTACTACAATAACTAAGATAATCTCTTAAATAGTGCAAAAGTGCGGAAATAATCAAAGGTTACACTAAACACGAGTCGGAGCCAAGTGATTCATCTTGTCTATCTGTTTTTACTTTTATTTTTATTTTTCAGCATTTTAGATAGTTTTTATTTTTCTTAGTTTAAAACATTTTTCTAAACTTTTGATTTGATTAGACGTTGAGGATAAACCGGTATTAAAAGCTCTTGTGTCCTTGGACGACCTCGGTATCTTACCAACACTATACTACGCTCACGATGGGTGCACTTGCCCATATGTGTGTTTAGTGTTAGTAAATATCGTGTTTTATAAATTTAAAACTTGGCTAAACAAAAGTGTTAAAAAGGGCTTAATATATACATTAAAAACTAACGACACTTTACACGCATCAAGTTTTTGGCGCCGCTGCCGGGGACACAAGGATTTTAAGAAAGTTAGGAATCAGCGGCCTAATCGTTTTTCTTAGTTTTCTATTTTTTTAGGATTTTTCTTAGTTTTTCAGTTTCTGCAGAGCTCAGCACGGGCCGTGCCTGGTCGGACACGGGCCGTGCCCAGCATTATCACTGGCAGTTGTTATTTTCCGAGTTACAGAGGGCTGAGCACGGGGCCGTATCGGTGCAACACGGGGCCGTGTCCAACTCCCAGTAACAGGGATCTGGAAAACAATCGATGTACCTCCAACCACGGGCCGTTTTCGCTGAACACGGGGCCGTGGTGAACCTTCTGACCAACGTTCTTTTCTATTTTTGTTGCAGGACTTGGAACCCAGGCGCCACATTTGAACTTCCTACGTAGTGCATGAGCTCCAGTTCTAGTAGAGACATAAAAGAACCTTTAGAAGAACCCGAACGCTTTCTCAGAAAAAGACTTAAAGCCAAAAACCAAGAGAAAGTTTTGGGGGGCCCACTTCCAATGGCGGACCAAGGTACCCTCATGGATTACCTACGGCCCACTGTAGGTAATCTAGGCGCCGCTATCAATGCACCAAATGTTGAAGCCAATAACTTCGAACTTCGGCCGCATTTGATACAAATGCTTCAAAACTCCGCAACCTTTCGTGGGCTTGCAGACGAGGATCCCCATCTACATATTACTAATTTCTTAGAAATATGTGATACCTTTCGGATCAATGGAGCATCAAACGACGCAATCTGCCTTTGAATGTTTCCATTTTCATTAAAAGACCGAGCTAAGGCTTGGCTCAACACCCTCCCAGTTGGCTCGGTAAACACCTGGGATGAACTAGCCTAAAAGTTTCTATATAAGTATTTCCCTCCTGCTAAAACGGCTAAATTAATGACTGAAATTAACACATATTCACAAGAGGATGGGGAATCCTTGTATGAAACTTGGGAAAGGTTCAAGGAGCCACTAAGGAAGTGTCCCCATCATGGTCTTGCGGTGTGGCAACAAGTATCCACTTTCTACAATGGGTTGTTGCCACACACAAGACAAACACTTGATTCTAGCTCCGGGGGACTTCTAGGTAATCGTCGCCCAAATGAAATATACAATCAAATTGAGGAAATTGCGCAAACCAATTTTTAGTGGCACACTCCCCGAGGTAATAAATGTATTGCCCTGGGCGCCTATAAGGTTGATGAACGCACTTCTTTACAAGCCCAAATCGAGGCCCTTTCTTCAAAAATAAAAAAATTAGAAATGGCAAAAACGGCATCGGTTATGGCTTGTGAGGGGTGTGGTGGACCACATGAAAATTGGAGTTGTATGAAAGAAGTTGATGATCAAACAGAAACGGTAAACTACATTGATAATAGACCTAGGCCGTCGGGTCCACCAACGGGTACCTACAACCAAGGATGGCATAACCACCCTAATCTTGGTTGGAGAGATCCCGGCAATAGTAGTCACCAACAAAACCAACGAACTAACTTTCAACAACCACAAAACTTTTCTCAACAACAAGGTGGACGAGAAAGGCTTGAAGATACTGTATCTCGCCTCATCTCCGACACCGAAAAGAAAAACTCGGATCGATTTGAACAATTGGAATCGAATTTTAGAAATCAACAAGCTAGCATTCAAAACATTGAAAAACAATTAAATCAAGTAGCTCAAAATTTCTCCGAGAGACCACAAGGCGCGTTACCAAGCAATACCGAAACCAACCCAAAAGCGCAAGTACATCTCATTACATTGAGAAACCGAATCGTGGGTCCCGAGGAGGCTCCAGTACCACCAACTGAAGGAAGCCAAACCACGACTCCACCCGCGACACAACCAGAAAAGGCTTCTCCGCCAAATCAAGAGCCCACCAAGACTCCTCCGGTTCCATACCCCGGTCGGTTAAATCGTCAACAGACCGATGAGCAATTCGCAAATTTCGAAAATTTACTAAAACAATTGCATGTTACTATTCCTTTTATCGAGGTCCTAACCCAAATGCCTAAATATGCAAAATTTATGAGGGACTTCCTCACGCACAAAAGGAAAATTGAATCATTGCAATTAGTTAACTTAGGCGAAGAATGCTCCGCCTTAGTACTCAACAAACTCCCACAAAAGAAAATTGATCCCAGAAGCTTCACGATTCCTTGCTCGATTGGGGAATCCCCCATTAGTAATGCATTAGCCGATCTTGGGGCTAGCATTAACCTCATGCCCACATCGATGTTCAAACGACTCGACCTAGGAACAACGAGCCCTACAAAGATGAGCATACAACTCGCCGACAGATCCGTCAAATTTCCACAAGGTGTCGCTGAAAATCTATTGGTCAAAGTTGACAATTTCGTTTTCCCGACCGACTTTGTCATCCTAGACATGGAAAAAGACGCCGATGTTCCTCTCATCCTCGGGAGGCCATTTCTAGCCACCGCCCAAGCAGTGGTGGATATGAATGACGGAACACTAACATTGAAGTTTGGGGACGAGGAAGTGAAGTTTGGAGTTGGAAAGAGAGTAGAAGACGAAGACCCGGTCAACTACATGAAGGTCATAGACTCAAGCTTGGATGACGCTCTCCAACGGTGTGGCGTGGGATGCAAAACATCCCACTTGAGTAACATATGACCAGGCTTTGGGTCTAGCCAAGGACCCTTATAAACGTGGCGCACCACGGAGGCATTCCACGGAACTATCCTTAGTTTAGTTTAGATTAATCTTTATGTTTTCTAGTTAGTTTTAATTTTCAGGAATAAAATACAGTCAGGATGGCAAAGGGATACAAGGGAAACTTGAACCAGCACCCCATGCAGGAAAACAGGGCCATCCGATAAATTTCTTCATTAACAGTAAGCTCAGCACGGGCCGTGTCCGCCCAACACGGCCCCGTGCTGCACAGTCTGCAGAAATAACCCAGTTCAGGTAAACTGGACACGGGCCGTGTTCACCCAACACGCCCCCATGTCCAGGCTTCTGTTCCTTTTGTTTAATTTTTGTTACTGGCACTTGAACACGGGGCCGTGTCCAGCAACACAAATTTTTGCTTGATTCACACCTTTTACACATTCAATCAACCTAAAAACTTATTTTTGGGACACATTGAGGACAATGTGTAATTTAAGTGTGGGGGGGGGGGGGGGATGCTAAAACCTTGAATCTTGCAAGTCCTAATAACAAGCCTTACACAAAACTCTATTGGAACCGCTAATCACCCCAAATTTTTTCAAAAATTTTCATTTTTTTTACTTGTCTAGGTTTAATTTGGAAATTTAAAAATTCTAAAAAGGTTATATTTTTACAAATTTACAATCGATAGCGTCGTGATAAAAAGAACCAACATAAGAAAATTATGAAAAGGCATGACAAGCTTAGTTAAAATTTAATTGTATATACTTGATCACATAAAAACCCATTCCCACAAAAGTGAGTTTTTGAGTCTTCATTGAGCATACAAATACATATCTTTAAATTAAATGCTCATTTTTGGTTTCTTGTGTGAATAGCCGCTTGGTTCTTACAACTCTAGAACCTGCCACGACGATACATTCCCGGTCCTTACCAACTTAAACCCGAGTAAGTAATTGATGGAGGCAATAGGACTAACTTCTTTTTTTATTATTTCTATACCATTATTTTTCTTTTTCTTTTTTTACCACCTACCCAAAATCCCCCTAGTTAACCCCTTTGAGCCTAAACCTTTTCATTTCTTAACCCAAACCAAACACCCTTTCACCCACCAAAACCTTTTTATTTTTAACCCTTTGTTTTAGTAATAAGCCCGGTTTTTCGTATGACTATCAAAAAAAAAAGAAACTTTGTTGATGATGAAGCAAAAGAAATAAACAAGCAAGTTCATCAAAAGTAACTTTGTTTGAATTATGGCTTCATCAAAATAAAAAATTTAAAGAAAGTCTCACGAAAACCGACGCTTGTTACACTTTTCGCCCTTTTACTAACCACTAACCCAACCACCTACCTTTAACCCAAGCCTAACCCTTCACCCCAAAAGTCCTCTTGATATTTACAAAGGTATATAGTTAAAAAGGAGGAGGATTGATTGCTTGGCAAGCTTATGGTAGGAGTAAGTTCCATGTCGCTCTTGAGTGATTCACTAAAATACATCTTCGGCCGAGTGTTGAGTGATCCCCCGTGAGGTATGTGAACTTGTATATAAATAAAATTTTAAAGAGGCATGTTATGCCCTAATAAGTAATTTATCTTATGCAAAGTTTTAAATAAATCATGACGAATAGGATTGTAAATAAATAAAAATAAAACTAAATAAAGAATCTTGGAAATCCCGACACTCTATGACAAGCCCAAAAACCTTCTCTTCTACCCATTCCATTTGGGAGTGTAAAGCCATATTATAAAGAGTTTTGCTTGAGGACAAGCAAAGATTCAAGTGTGGGGGTATTTGATGTGTGCAAAATGCAACATATAAATTACATCAATTGTGGCATAAAACTAACCCTTTTTTTAGTACTAATGTTGGAAAAAGTGTGTTTTTGTCTTCCTTTTGTATTTTTAGGATTAAATGAGCTCAAATTAACAAAAGAAGCAAAAAGGCAGCTAAATCTAACATAAATACAAGAAAAGGAATAAACGTGGCATGCCCGACCTCCCCGAAAGCATTTTCCCAAACAAAACAAGAGAGCAGAAGGCTGAACACGCCCCGTGCTCAGTGAGCACGGGGGCGTGCCCAAGTGTCAGCATAAAAGACAAAGTTGTAGAAGCTTCCATCGCCCACCACGGGGCCGTGCTCATCGGACACGGGGCCGTGGTCAACTATAAGATTCGCAGAATCCAGGCAAATCTTGATAGTACAGATATGCTTCTGCACACGGGGTCGTGCCCAGCGGACACGGGGCCATGGTCAACTAATAAAGACAAGAGCAATTAATGAAGAAAGAGAAGGATGTGGACACGGGGCCGTGCCCACTGGACACGGGGCCGTGCCCGAGCTTCTGTTCAACCTATAAATAGGAGTGCTTGGCTCAAGCTCAAACCATCCCTTGGCACACCACCTCTCTCACACTTCACCCACCACCCACCACCACCATAACACCATCATCCACCACCATCATCCATTGTCCATCATAGAGTGTGTGAGTCGTCTCGGGATCCAAGATTGATCGTAAGAGTTCTTGACAATCAAGGCCATGTTTGCCTAAGTCTCTTACATCACTTGGTGAAGACAAAGTGCCTAGTGTAATACTTTTTATTTTTAATCTTTTCTCACTTTTTAATTGGTTATGTATTAATGACTTTAGTAACTAGTTTCTTATGTTGAAGGTGATTTTTCCTTATCGTTTGTCCGTGGTGTCTTGGCATTATTTTACTGTCTATATAAAATAAAAGATTTTCACCATTCATATCTCCATGGTCTATATGGAGGTATGTTGGCTACCTGGTCGGGGGTTAAGGGAACGGTTTGGTAAGAGTCTTGCCATTGTTCAGTGTATAGATCCTGCAAAGGACCTGGGTCAAATTTAGTAGGACCTCCTTCAATACTTAACGGTATTGGATGGCGGGGGTCCAAACTCTTTGATCCCCTCATAAGTTAAACTAATATTAAAACTTTAACCTGGCTACTTAGGACTGTATCCCTGCTGACTCAGACTACTTAGCCGAGGCTAACGTCGCCTTCAAAAGAGGGGCCTACCACATTATGCATTAATAACTTAATTAATTATCTTTCAATAATCCGACCCTTTAGGATTGTATCCTTGCTGACTCAAACTACTGGGTTGAGGGTAACGTCACCTCCAAAAGAGGGGCCTACTACAATAACTAAGATAATCTCTTAAATAGTGCAAAAGTGCGGAAATAATCAAAGGTTACACTAAACACGAGTCGGAGCCAAGTGATTCATCTTGTCTATTTGTTTTTACTTTTATTTTTATTTTTCAGCATTTTAGATAGTTTTTATTTTTCTTAGTTTAAAATTTTTTCTAAACTTTTGATTTGATTAGACGTTGAGGATAAACCGGTATTAAAAGCTCTTATGTCCTTGGACGACCTCGGTATCTTACCAACACTATACTACGCTCACGATGGGTGCACTTGCCCATATGTGTGTTTAGTGTTAGTAAATATCGTGTTTTATAAATTTAAAACTTGGCTAAACAAAAGTGTTAAAAAGGGCTTAATATATACATTAAAAACTAACGACACTTTACACGCATCAAGTTTTTGGCGCTGCTGCCGGACACACAAGGATTTTAAGAAAGTTAGGAATCAGCGGCCTAATCGTTTTTCTTACTTTTCTATTTTTTAGGATTTTTCTTAGTTTTTCAGTTTCTGCAGAGCTCAGCACGGGCCGTGCCTGGTCGGACACGGGCCGTGCCCAGCATTATCACTGGCAGTTGTTATTTTCCGAGTTACAGAGGGCTGAGCACGGGGCCGTGTCGGTGCAACACGGGGCCGTGTCCAACTCCCAGTAACAGGGATCCGGAAAACAATCGATGTACCTCCGACCACGGGCCGTGTTCGCTGAACACGGGGCCGTGGTAAACCTTCTGACCAACGTTCTTTTCTGTTTTTGTTGCAGGACTTGGAACCCAGGCGCCACATTTGAACTTCCTACATAGTGCATGAGCTCCAGTTCTAGTAGAGACATAAAAGAACCTTTAGAAGAACCCGAACGCTTTCTCAGAAAAAGACTTAAAGCCAAAAACCAAGAGAAAGTTTCAGGGGGCCCACTTCGAATGGCGGACCAACATACCCTCATGTTAGTGCATGATGTCTAAAGCCTTTGTCTTAAGTTTAGGTGTCTGTTTTGTCAAGTTTGTATGGATTAGGGGGCTGAATTGTAAGTTTATTTTATGTTTCATGTCTGGTAGCTTGAAATGACACGTAAGTTGCCTGGTAGCTTGAACAGGCCTGGTAGCTTGAACAGGCCTGGTAGCTTGAACATGTCATGTCCATTTCAAGCTAACAAGATAGCCTATATATAGGTAGTGTTTGTTTCTCATTTGTAATCGATCCTTCAAGTTGTAACCGAACTGCTGCTGGATTTTTCTGAGAAATATTAATGAGAAACAACGTTTAAAGTGATATTCTTTTGTTTTCTACTCCGTTCTCTTTGATTCTAATCTGTTTAAGTGTTTCCGCCACTTAAATAGTGTATCTTAGCTCAAATTGACTCATTTGATCGGTCAAATCGGTCCTACAATTGGTATCAGAGCCAGTTATGAGCTAAAATACCTGAATCAAAGCCTTTTTACTACATTTTTTGGATTTCTGGACATTGCCACGGACAAAATGGACTGATTTTTGAGTATTGTGTGTAAAAGTGAGTTTTAACAAACCCTTGAGAGTTTCAGCTTAGAATTCGAAGTAAAACAGATAAAAATGGCTTGAAAACCTCTGATAGCTTGAACAAACATGGTTTGGTAGCTTGAAAAATCCTTTGGCAGCTTGAAAAATCCTTTGGTCGCTTGAAAAGTTGAAAGCAGTTTCAAGCTAACTAGCTTGCTCGCTTGAAAGTGTTTGGCAGCTTGAAAGTGCTTGGCAGCTTGAAAGTGCTTGGCAGCTTGAAAGTGTTTGGTAGCTTGAAAGTGCTTGGCAGCTTGAAAGTGTTTGATAGCTTGAAAGAGTTGTTCGCTTGAAAGTGTGGTCACTTGAAAATTTGTTTTTATGTGAAAGTCCATTTAGTTCGTGATATTTAGTCCGAAGTTTAATTTCTGTAGAACGTGTTTTCAGTAAAGTCACTTGTTTTCAAAAGTTAAACAGTTTTCGGTAATCAAGTTTCTAAAAATGGAAAACCAAGATTTTTACAACTTCTTCGCCGGCAGTGGTATGACAGCAGGACAGACTTCGGGAAGCATTATTCAGAACGTTAATATGGAAAATGAATTGGGAACAATGCAAAAACCACCTAAGCTGATGAGTTTAGATGAATTTTTGGGATGGTCTGGGAGATTTCAGAACTGGGTTCAGGCTAATCACTTTGAAAGTTGGTTGAAGGTTGAGGCACCATATGCTCCACATCTAGATGCTCGGAATCAACCAAAAGGAATTGGAAGTTTGACGCAAACAGAGCAGAATGATTTCAAAGCAGAGAAAAAGATGATTAGCATTCTTGAACAAGCAATCAAGGAGGATATTTTGGTGTTGTTACAACACGAGAATAATGCTTATTCTATTTGGAAGGCATTGAAAGCAAAATTTAAAGGGAGCGAATCCATGCTAAAGAACAAAAAGGCGTTGTTAAAGAAAGAATTTGACATTTTCACTTACATGAAAGGTGAAACCACAAAAAGTTTGATTGATAGGTATTGCCATTTAGTATTGGAGTTGAAGAGATTGGAAATTACCAAGACAAATGAAGAATTAATCGACAAATTGGCAGATGCTTTGCCATATGAAGAGTGGGGTACATATCTGATGATGCTGAAAAACAGTGCAGGCTTTGAAAATTTGAATCTTAGTGCTTTCATAGAAAAAATTGAAGCTCAAGAGCTGGAATTGTTGAAAATCAAGAAAATGAACTTAGCAAGTGTGCAACAAGATGTGTCTCTGTATTACAAAGGCAACCCTTCAGTTTCAACCAATCAAAGCCCAAAAATACAGACAGGGTTCATTGCTGATAACACTTCAAGTGTTTCTTCAAACACTCCTCAATCTGGCAATTTTTCACCATTCTCGAACTATGATCCAAACTTCAAAGCTCAAGAGCAGTCTTCACCTCAAAGCTCTACAAGTTCAAATAATCAGGCTTATGTTTCTGGGGTGCATTGCAACATCGCGGTGAATATAAAGAATGGAAACGAGATCACAGAAAAAGCCGCAAAACAACACATAGCAATGCTTGCTTCCGTTCTTGAGGCATATGAGGGCTTAGTAGCAGGTAAGATCGGAAATCCTGACATGACCAAAGAGGATTACGATCAGATTGATCCGGAGGAACATGAGCTGATAGATATTAAGTGGGGGATGGCTAGTCTTGTGAGGAGAGCACAGCGCTTTATGGAAATCACTGGCAGAAATAGCCTTTCTGGACCCGATCAGAAGTTAGGGTTCGATAAGTCGAAAGTTACTTGTTTTAAATGTAAAGAACGTGGTCACTTCAAACGAGAATGTCCCAACCGTGAAGTAAAAAATCATCAAAATCCGTTCACCAACGACTACTACAAGCAAGCGATTTATCACCGACCAAATCAACAACCAACTGTTCAAAGGCCACAAATTGAGAATAAACCGGAAAAAGCGCAGATCATGAATCAAGACGATGAGAAGTTAGCTGCAGGTTTCAGCTGGGATAAATATATTCCCGGTAGCGATGGACAGGCTATGATGGCTAAAGTTGTTGAAATTTCTGAGACAGTGTCTGAGCCGGAAATAGTGGATGAAGAGGTTTCTGTAGTTGTTAAAGAGGTTTCTGCTGAAAAGACGGACAATTTTGAAGAAATAGCTGCTGAAGTGTATTATTATCAGTCTGAGCAGAAGGTTTTGGGAAGTTTAATGAAATCTGTGTTGTCTCCTAACATTTCTGAATCTTTTGCAGGTTTCTTTGAAGAACCGATGACTGGATTGTGTCCAAGATATGAGGAGGAGAAAGAATTTGTTGAAGAAATGATCGATATGACAAAGGAAATGACTGAAGACACTTTGAAAGAAATTGCTGACAAGGCTCTCATGGAGAAACTGAAAGAGGTAGACACAGAATTTGTGAAACCAGAGTCTGTCGGTACCGAGTCAGTTCAAAAAGAGTCGGATCAGGAATCAGGAATTGAGGAGGTCAAATCTGAGAAAGTGTCTGAGTCAGAGTCCAAAAATGTCGGTAAACAGGAAGTAACAACTACTCATGAAGCAGAAGGTGTTGATATAGTGGATTCAATATCTGAAACACCATGCCAAAAGTGTTTACAACCGTGCATGGAGTGTCTTGAAAAAGACACTAAGTTTCAGGAATTGAAAGAACATGCTGACATGTTAAAATTTGATTTAGGACAAGTCAAAGAAGCATATGATACACTAGCCAGATCAGTTAAAATGATTAAAGAAGAAAGTGTTGAAAATGATAAGGCCACAAAACTTGCAAAAGCAACACTTTTTGATAAACAAGTGGAAGTTAATTTTCATATTGACACAATTGCATCATTAAAGAAAGAATCGGAATTGACTAAAATTGAAAATGAGCGAATTGATAAGAAATTGTTGAGTTATGTTGCATCGTCTTATGTTCTTGAACAAATTGTTCCACAACAGCTCAATGCTGAACCGGTCTTTAACAGTGTTCCACCCCCAATGTGGAATCATTATACTCAAAAATATCCAGACGGGGTGGAATCTGCATTGAATCTCAAATTGAAAACAATTGAGGATGAATTGCCAGAGAGCATCGATGTTACATTCTCTGCATCCGATACCGACTACGAATCACAGGTTATCAAAACTGTTGTTGATCTGGTGTTAGATGAAGAGAATGATAACTCTGAGAAGTCTCAATCTGAGAAAGATGTTATAGATTCTGAAGATGAAGAAAATTTCTTGGAACGGTTCATACCGAAATCAGACAAGAGTGTGAATGATGATCCGATTATGGTAGTTTATACTATGATTGGAACAGACAAACTTTACTCTGATTTCGAGTATCCTCTTCAGAATGTGAAAATTGAGAATGTTGAGAAAGTTTTTTAGTTGGTTGAAATGAACATTGATGAAGTTAATAACAAAGAATTCTTTTCAAAACCTAAAAAATCGTTTGTTACTTTACATCTTACCAGCTCGGGAAAGAACGAATGGGAGGGTAAGGGTAATAACAAGAAAAACAATTTCAGGAACAAAGGGATTGGTTTTGAGAAGAAGGTGGCTAAGCAGGTGTTTAAGCCAAAAGAGAAATTAAATGATATTTTTGTTGCTGGTCCAAGTGTGGATGATGAGAAGGAATACATTTTTAGTCAAAAAGCAGTTGACGATTTCAATGCAGCAAAGAAACTGAAAGAAAAATCAGTCAAATCAACTTTTGTTGAATATGACAAAAGAGTTTGTTATCGCTGCAATGAAATCGGGCACATGGCAAAACAATGCAAGAAAGTTTTCGAAAAACCTGTCATTAAACCTGTTGTTCAAAAACCTCGACCTAAGTCACCAGATGACAAAAAGGGTAAAAAACCAATGGTTTCACCAATCCGCATCTTGAAGAGGGGTGAATCGTTGAAGTCGGAAGATAAGTTGAAATCGACATTCGAGATTGGCGAATCTTCAAAGTCTCAAAAGACTTCAAAGATTTATCCAAAAACAAAAATTTTTGAAAATCAATCATGGGTTGCAAAGTCGAAACCATCGGTAGAGTAGAAAAGGATGGAAAACATTTTGAAGAATGAAACAAAGGTTTTTGAAACTCAATCATGGGTGGTTAAACCAAAACAATCAGTTGAGGTGAAGAAAATGGAGAATGAGTTAAAGTTTGAATCAAAAGCTTTTAATCCAAATGTTTTAAATATTTTTGGAAAAATGGTTGACAGAAAAGTCAAAGGGGCAAAGGAATTTTATGCATCAAAAGTGGGTGCTAATGATAAACAAGAATTTGAATTTGAACTTGATAGATTTCTTGCAGAGTTTCCCCCGATCAAAAATGAAGTAAAACCAAATGCTAAAACTGATGTTCCGAATGTCACGTTTAACTTTCCTAAGACTGATGAGAAGTGTGATGTAGTGTTTGGAAGTGTCTCAACAGTTAAAAAGCCATGGGTATCATTGTTTGAATAAATTGATGTGTTGTTTGCAGGGGCTGCCCAAGTCGATTCTGTCAAAATGGATTATGGATAGTGGCGCTTCAAGGCATATGACTGGGACGCTTGCTCTACTTTATGATGTCAAATCTGTAAATGGAAGCTATGTTGGATTTGCAGGGAACCAAGGTGGAAGGATCGTTGGTCAAGGAACGCTGTCGAATGGCGTAATTTCGTTCGACGAAGTGAATTACATAGTAGAGTTAACAAACAATTAACTCGGTATTTCGCAAATCTGTGATAAAGAGTTTAGTGTACATTTTTCAAAAACTGAATGTGTGGTTTTGAAACCAGGGTTTAAAATCCCTGATGAGATGGTGTTGTTGCGTGCTCCACGAGAACACGACTTGTACTATCTTGATATGAGAGTAGCAACACCAACAACTCATCAAAAACAGTGTTTTGTGTCAAAGACTAAAGCGACGGAAAAAGATTCAATAATGTGGCATCGTAAGATGGGCCACATTCATGTTCGCAAAATGAACTTTTTAGTACATAATGATTTAGTTAATGGTGTAAATTTGAAAATGTTTCACTTAAATGATGATTGTGTAGCGTGTAAGAAAGGAAAGCAGATTCGGAAGTCACACCCATTGAAGATGATGAATACAATCAGGTTACCTCTTGAGAGATTGCACATGGATCTCTTCGGGCCTGTCAACGTAAAGAGCATCAGCGGAGACTTATATTGCTTGGTGGTGACTGATGATTTTACGAGATTTTCTTGGGTTGTGTGCTTGGAACGAAAAGATCAAACTTTTGAGTCTTTGATGGTGCTTTTCAAGAAAATGGAAACGGTGTATAAACTGCCAATCCGAAGGATTAGGAGCGATAACGGAACGGAATTCAAGAACAACAAGATGTACGAGTTCTGCAACGAGAAGGGAATTCTTCATGAATTCAGTGCGCCGTATACACCACAGCAAAACGGCGTAGCTGAACGAAAGAATCGGACACTGATAGAAACAGCCCGTACAATGTTAGCCGATTCCAAGCTACCAATCTTTTTCTGGAGTGAAGCAGTATCAGCAGCCTGTTACACATTGAATAGAGTTCTAACTGTCAAGAAGTACAAAAAGACTTGCTTTGAGTTGCTGCACCGTTATAAGCCAAATCTTGAATTTTTGGAGCCTTTCGGTTCTCCTTGCACTTTTATTGATGAAAACGGTAAATTTGGCGCTAAAGCTAATGAGGGTTTCTTTGTAGGTTACGCTAGCCCACTCAAGAGGGTGTTTGTACCATGCCTGGGTAAGGTAATTCAAGTTCAACACGTGGATTATCAGAAGCACACTCCATCATCACAACTTCCCGGACAAAGATTCTTGTTCGACTACGATAAGCTCTGGGAGTCATTTGATCTGCCGGTCGAGCTGAGTGAGGAGGAATTAGCTCTTATGTACCTGTATCAACAAACTCTGTCACAGGAACAAGTATCTAAACTGATAGAAGTTTCTCAACCCACCGTGGGTACTCACGATGATGAAGCAGGACCGAGTGGAACTGCTCACGAACCACCAGAGGAACCAGCTCCATCAGTTGATGAATCTGACGACTCAGAAGCGGAACCCGCTCCGACTTTTGACGAGGATTCAACGGAAGCTGAGGATCAAACCGTTGATCTTGACATATCGAGCTTGGAATCGGAAGTAAATGTGCCTGACAATGTTATGCCACGAACGTTGTCTTATCATCCTTCAGAACATATTATTGGCGATCTACAAAGTGGTGTCAAAACCCGACATCAAATAGACCAAGCTCTTACATGTTTCTATTCATCTATTGCTGATATGCAGAAAGAAGTCTCATTAAAATGTTTTATTTCGCAGATCGAGCCCAGAACCTACAAAGAGGCATTAACCGAGGATAGCTGGGTGAATGCAATGAAAGAAGAGCTGCAACAGTTCAAAAAGCTGGGCGTCTGGAGACTCGTTGATCTGCCACAAAACCAGAAGTTAATTAAGACGAAATGGGTTTTTAAATGCAAACGTGATGACAGAGGTGTCGTGGTGAGAAACAAAGCGCGTCTTGTGGTTCATGGTTTCAGTCAACAGGAAGGAATAGATTATGATGAAGTTTATGCACCAGTTGCCAGAATTGAGGCAATTCGGATCTTTTTAGCCTTCGCATCCTGGAAAGATTTTAAAGTGTATCAACTTGATGTCAAATCTGCTTTTCTCTACGAAAAGATCAAAGAAGAAGTGTACGTGGGGCAACCACCGGGGTTCACAGATCCACTACACAAAAACAAGGTGTATCTACTGGACAAAGCGTTGTACGGACTTCACCAGGCCCCGAGAGCCTGGTACGAGACGCTTTCTCAATACTTGTTGGACAACGGGTTCACAAGAGGCACAGTAGACAGCACTTTGTTCAC